>PVHT021183526.1:130365-156816 GCA_004024745.2 Catagonus wagneri
CTTTTGACAAAATCCAACACCCATTTCTGATAAAAAAAAACCCTCTAGGAAGAGGGCATAAATGGAATCTACTTCATCATAATAAAGGCCATATATGACGAACCCATAGCCAAGGTCATTCTCAACGGTTAAAAGCTGAAAGAATTCCTGCTAAGATCAGGAACAAGAAGAAGATGTCTGCTCTCAACATTACTAATCAACAGGTGAAAAGACATACCATGCACTTGAACTGGAAGAATCAATGTTGTCAAAATTACTATACTACCCAAGGCATTCTACAGATTCAATGCAATCCCTATCAAATAACCAAGGTCATTCTTCACAGAACTAGAAATAAATATTTTAAAGTTTGTTTGGAAGCACAAAAGACCAGAATGGCCAAAGACATCCTGAGAAAGAAACATGGAGCTGGAGGAATCAGGCTCCCTGACTTCAGACTATACTACAAAGCCCCAGTCATCAAAACTGTACAGTACTGGCACAAAGACAGAAATATAGATCAGTGGAACAGGATAGAAAGCCTACAATTAAACCCACACACCTACAGTCAACCCATCTATGAAAGGAGGCAAAAATGTACAATGGAGAAAAGACAGACCCTTCAATATGTGGTGCTGGGAAAACTGGACAGCTACATGTAAAAGAATGAAATTAGAACACTTTCTAACACCATACACAAAAATAGACTCAAAATGTATTAAAGACCTAAAGATAAGACCAGATACTATAAAAACTCTTAGAGGAAAACATAGGCCAAACACTCTCCAACATAAGCCACAGCAATATCTTAGATCCACCTCCTAGAGTAATGACAATAAAAACAAATGGGACTTAATTAAAAGTTTCTGCACAGCAAAGAAAACCCTAAATAAAACAAAAAGACAACCCACAGAATGGGAGAAAATATTTGCAAATGAAGCAACTGACAAGGGATTAATCTCCAAAATTTATAAACACCTCCTATAGCTCAATACCAAAAAAAAAACAAACCCCATTAAAAAATGGGCAGATGATCTTAACAGACAATTCTCCAAAGAAGACATACAGATGGCCAAAAAAACACATGAAAAGATGTTCAAATCACTTATTAGAGAAATGCAAATCAAAACTACTATGAGGTACCGCCTTACACCAGCCAGAATGAATGACCACCATCAAAAAGTCTACAAACAGTAAGTGCTGGAGAGGGTGTAGAGAAAAGGGAACCTTAATGCGCTCTTGGTGGGAATGTAAATTGTTGCAACCACTGTGGAAAACAGTATGGAGATTCCTCAGAAAACTAAAAGTAGAATTACCATTTGATCCAGCAATCCCACTCCTGAGCATCTATCCAGAGAAAACCACGATTCAAAAAGACACATGTACTCCAGTGTTCATTGCAGCACTATATACAATAGCCAAGACATAGAAACAACCTAAATGTCTTATACACAACGGAATATCATTCAGACATAAAAAGGAAAGAAATAACATCATTTGCAGCAACATGGATGGACCTAGAAATTATCACGGTAAATGCTATTAGTGATACACCCACATCATATGCCATCACTCACATATGGAATCTAAAAAAAGGACATAACGAAATTCTTTGCAGAACAGATACTGGCTCATAGACTTTGAAAAATTTATGGTTTCCAAATGACACAGGTTGGGGGGTGGGGGGAATGCACTGGAGGTTTGGGATGGAAATGCTTTAAAATTGGGTTGTGATGATCACTGTACAACTATAAATATAATAAAATTCATTCAGTTAAAAAAACAATAGAAAAAGATCAATAAAGCCAAGAGTTAGTTATTTGACAGGGTAAACAAAATTGACAAACCTCTGGCCAGACTCATCAAGAAGATAGAGAGAACCCAAATAAACAAAATAAGAAATGCACTGTAAACCATGTATAATGGGAAAAAATTAAAATCATTTAAAAAAATAAAAGAGGTGATATCTCAATAGATACCACAAAAATACAAAACCCATAAGAGAATATTATGAACAATTATATGCCAATAAATTTGACAATCTGAAAGAAATGGATAACTTTCAAGAGACACAGGGCCCACCAACACTGATTTCAGAAGAAATAGATTGCTTGAATACACCAATCACTAGAAATGAAACTGAATATGTAATAAAACACTCCCTACAAATAAAAGCCCAGGACAGATGGCTTCACAGGCAAATTCTACAGAACATACAAAGAAGAACCTATTCCCATCCTTCTTAAACTTTTCCCAAGGTTGAAGAAGGTACACACCCAAAGACATTCTATGAAGCCACCATCATCCTAAAAGGTGAAATAGTGAAACCAATGATACTACCAAAAATGAGAATTATAAGTCAATATCTTTGATAAATATAGATGCAAAAAGTCTCAAAAATTTAGCCAACAAATACAACACATAAAACAGATCATACACCATGACCAAGTGGGATTCATCCCAAGTTCACAAGGATAGTTCAATACATGCAAATCAATCAACATCACATACCACGCATTAACAAAAGTCAAAAAACACATGATCATCTCAATAGATCAGAAAAATCATTTGACAAAATCCAACATCCATTCATAATAAAAACTGTTACCAAAGTGGGCATAGACGGAACATACCTTAACATAGCCAAAGCCATTTATGACAAACCCACAGCCAATATAATACTCAATGGAGAAAAGCTGAAGGCCTTCCTGCTAAAATCTGGAACAAGATAAGGATGCCCACCCTCACCATTTTTATTCAACATAGTATTGAAATTCCTACCACATCAATCAGACACACAAAAGAAATGAAAAGTATCCAAAATGGAAGGGAAAGGTAAAATCATTGCTCTATGCAGATGACATGATACTATACACATAAACCCTCAAGGACTCCACACAAAAACTACTTGAACTGATCAATGAATTCAGCAAAGTAGAAGGATACAGGATTAACATTCAGAAATAGGTTGTACTTCTGTATACTAACAATGAAATATTTAGACAAGGAATATCAAATACCTTTTTAAATTGCACCCAAAAAAACTAAATACCTAGGAATAACCCTGATAAGGAGGTGAAAGGCTTACATACTGAGAACTACAAAACATTAAAGCAAGGAAATTAAAGAGGATTCAAGAAATGGAAAGATATTCCATGCTCCTGGATTAGAAAAATTAATATTGTTAAAATGGCCTTACTACCCAAAGCAATCTACAGGTTCAATGCAATCCCTATCAAATATCCCATGACTTTTTTTTTCACAGAACTACAACAAGCAATCCAAAAAATGTTTGTGGAACCATAACAGACCGAGAATTGCCAAAGCAATCCTGGGGGGGAGGGAGCTGGAAGCATAACTCTCCCACACGTCAGGCAATATTACAAAGCTACAGTAATCAAGACAGTGCAGTACTGGAACAAAAACAGACATAAAGACCAATGGAACAGAATAGAGAACCTGGAAATAAACCCAGACACCCACAGTCAATTAATTTTCGACATATGAGGCAAGAATATAAAATGGGAAAAATTCTCTTCAGCAAGTGGTGCTGGAAAAACTGGATAGCTGCATGTAAATCAATGAAACTAGAATATATACTCATACGATGCACAAAAATAAACTGAAAATGTCTTAAAAACTTAAACATAAGACAAGACACCATAAAGCTCCCAGAAAAAAACACAGGCAAAACATTCTCTGACATCAACCATACAAATGTTTTCTTAGGTCAGTCTCCCAAGCAATAGAAATTAAAACAAGAATAAACCAATGGGACCTAATCAAACACAAAGCTTTTGTACAGCAAAAGAATCCATTAAAAAAAAAAAAAAAGACAACCTACAGAATGGGAGAAAATAGTTGCAAAAAATGCAACTGAGAAGGGCTTAAGCTCCAAAATATACAAACAACTCATACAACTCAACAGCAAAAAAGAAACAACAACCAAATTGAAAAATGGGCAGAAAACCTAAACAGACATTTCTCCAAAGACATACGGATGGCCAATACACACATGAAAAAATGTTCAACATACTAATTTTTAGAGAAATGCAAATCAAAACTATATTGAGGTACCATCTCACACCAGTGAGAATGCATATCATTAATAAAACTACAAATGACAAATGCTGGAGAGGGTGTGAAGAAAAGGGAACCCTCCTACACTGTCAGTGGAAATGTAAATTGGTACAACCACTATGGAAAGCAGGATGGAGATTCCTCAGAAAACTAAATATAGAACTACCACATGATCCAGGAATTGCACTCTTGCACCTATATCTGGACAAAACTTTCATTCAAAAAGATACATGCGCCTCTTGTTCATAGGAGCACTATTCACAATAGTCAAGACACGGAAATAACCTAAAGGTCCATCGACAGATGAATGGATTGAGACGTGGTGCATATACACAATGGAATACTATTCAGCCACAAAAAAGAACAAAATAATGCCATTTGCAGTAACATGGATGAAACTGGAGACTCTCATACTAAGTGAAATAAGTCAGAAGGAGAAAGACAAATACCATATCACTTACATGTGGAATCTAAAATATGGCCCAAATGAACCAATCTACAAAACAGAAACAGACTCACAGACATAGAGACAGACTTGTGGTTGTCAAAGGGGAGAGGGAGGGAGTGGGATGGTGTGGGAGTCTGGGATTAGTGGATGCAAACTATTACATTTAGAATGGTCGCCAAGGGGGAAGGGGAGGGAGTGAGATGGACAGGGAGTTTGGGGTTAGTAGATTCAAACTCTTGCATTTGGAGTGGATAAGCAATGAGATCCTACTCTATAGCATAGGGAATTATATGTAGTCACTTGTGATGGAACATGATTGGTGATAATGTGAGAAAAAAATATATATATATCAGCAGAAACTGAGAAAAACGTTATAAATCAACGATAATAGAAAAAATAATCTTAAAAATAAAAAATAAAATGTCTGAAAGCAAAAAAAAAGGCTAAGCAATGAGGTCCTACTGCATAGCACAGGGAACTATATCTAATCATTTGTGATGGAACATGATGGAATATGAGAAGAAGAAAATATGTATATGTATAACTGCGTCACTTTGCTGTAGAGCAGAAATTGACAGATTATAAATTAACTATAATAAAAATTTTTAAATAAAATTAATTCCTACTGTACCTCAAAAAATTTAACTAGATAAGCACTAGTAGTCACTATTTATTGAGGACTTGCCTCTATATATTCACATTTTAGAAGGGCAGATATAAGATTAAATCATTAGGGATTAAGATGGCGGAATAGAAGGACTGGAGCTCCACTTCTCTCCCAAAAAACAACAAAACTACAACCAAATGCCGAGCAACCTTCAACCAAATGGACTTTGGTAAACTTCCAAAAAGATATTCTACTCCAGAAGGCAAAGAGGAGACCACATCAAGAGGTAGGATGGGCGATTATGCAATAGAAGCAACCCCATACCTCCTGGGTGGGAAGACCCACAGACTGGAAAGTAACTGTATCACAGAGACTCAACTACAGGACTGAGAGTTCTGAGCCCCACATCAAATCCCCATGCCTGGAGATCTGGAACAGGGAGAAAGAGCCCTTGGAGCATCTGACACTGAAGGCCAGCAGGGCTTGTGTGCAGGAGCTCCACAGGACTGGGGAAAACACAGACCCCATTCTTTTTTTTTCCCCCATATTCCTGGATATGTTTTTTTCTTAATGGATTTTATTTCAATTATAGGTGTACATAAATCATCACAAGTCAATTTTACAGATCTGTATCCCAAATCCACAGTGCATCCCCCCACCCCCCCAGATTGTCTTATTTGAAAAACCAAAGGTTTTCCAAAGTCCGTGAGTCATTGTCTGTTCTACAAAGAGGTTCATTGTGTCTTTTTACTTTCCACATGTAAGTGATAGCATTGGGTGTTGGTGTCTAATTGTCTGACTGGTTTCACTTCACATGATAATTTCTAGGTCCATCTATGTTGCTATAAATGTTGGTAATCCGTTCCTTTTAATGGCTGAGTAATATTCCATTGTGTGTATGTACCATATCTTCCCTATCCACTCCTCTGTCAATGGGCATTTAGGTTGTTTCTGTGACCTAGCTATTGCATAGAGTGCTGCAAAGAACACTGGAGGAGACCCCATTCTTGAAAGGCACACACAGACATTCACTGGGTCCCATAGGAATCCATGTCGAACCCAACTGCAATTCTTGGAGGATCTCCTGGGGAAATAGGGGTGACTGTGCCTTGTTGTGGGGGAAGGGCATTGGAGGTGAAGCTCTCGGGAACATTCAGCAGCCTGCATTTCTCTGGAGGTGGCCATTTTTGGGAAAATCTGGTCCCTCCCATCAGCACTGAGAACTCCCAGGCCAAACAATAATCCAGGTGGGATCACAGCCCCACCCATCAGGAAACAGGCTACATAAAGACCCCTCAGGCACACAGCCAGCCTCTAATCTCATCCAGAGACAAAGCCCCACCCATCGGAGTGATAGGAATCAACCCCATCTACCAATTGGCAGGCACCAGTCCATCCCTTCGGGAAGCCTACAGCAAGCCCCCTCCATACCAACTTTAGCCACAGGGGAGGCAAACACCAGAACTAAGAGAGGCTACAACTCTATTGTCTACAAAAAGCTCACCACGCCAAAAACCTATAAAAATGAAAAGACAGAAAATTATAACTCAGATAAAGGAGAAAGAGAAAAGCCCAGAAAAACACCTCAGTGATCAAGAGATTATCAGCCTCCCAGAAAGAGACTTTAGACTGTTGATGCTGAAGATGATGCAAGGCATTGGAAATAAACTGGAGGCAAAGCCTGATAATTTACAGGAAACACTGAGCAAAGAAATACAAGCTGTAAAAATTAAACAGGAAGAGATGCAAAATACAATAACTAAAATAAAAAATTCATTAGAAGCAGCCAACAGTAGAATGCAGGAGGCAGAAGAATGAATCTGAAGTGAAGGACGGATTAGTGGAAATCACTAAAGCAGAAGAGAAAAGAGATAAAAGATTGAAAGGAAATGAGCTGAGTCTCAGAGAACTCTGGGATACTGTTAACACACCAACATCCGTATTATAGGGGTGCCAGAGGGAGAAGAGAGAGAGAAGGGGACAGAAAAAATATTTGAGGAGATTATAGCCAAAAACTTTCCTAATATGGGAAAGGAACCACTCACTCAAATCCAGGAAGTACAATGAATACCATATAAAATAAACACAAGGAGGAACACCCCCAGACACATATTAATCAAAATGACCAAAATTAAAGACAAAGAGAAAATACTGAAAGAAGCTAGGGAAAAGAAACACATGACATACAAGGGAACCCCGATAAGGTTATCAGATTTTTCATTTGAAACTCTGCAGGCCAGAAGGGTGTGGCATGATATACTTAATGTGATGAAAGGGAAGAACTTCCAACCAAGATTACTTTACCCAGCAAGGCTCTCATTCAGATTTGAAGGAGAGATCAAAACCCTTACAGTTATGCAAAAGCTAAGACATTTCTGTCACACTAAGCCGGCTTTACAACAAATCCTAAAGGAACTTCTCTAGGCAGAAAAGAAAAGGCCACAACCAGAAACAAAAACACCACAAATGACAAGGCTCACCAGTAAAGGCATATATACAGTAAAGATACGAAATCATCCATGTACAATTATGCTACCAAATCAGAAATCATGAGAAGAGAGCACAAATGCAGGTCACTGGAGAAGCACGTGCAATTAAGAAACCAACAACTTAATACAATCTCAGTTATATATAGACTCCTATATCAAAACTTCAGGGTAACTGAAAACCAAAAATCTACAAGTGATACACAAACAAGAAAAATCAGCTCAAATACAACATTAAAGATAGCCATCCTGTGAGAGGAGAAAACAAGAGAAGAAGGGAAGAAAAAAGAGCAACAAAAACCCCAGTTAATACAATGGCAATAAGAACATATATATCAATAATTACCTTAAATGTTAATGGACTGAATGTCCCAACCAAAAGACATACACTAGCCAAATGGATACAAAAACAAGACCCATATATATGCTGTCTTCAAGAGACCCACTTCACTTCTAAGGACACATACAAATTGAAAGTGAGAGGATGGAAGATAATATTCCATGCAAATGGGCATCAAAAGAAAGCCAGAGCAGCAATACTCCTATGAGACAAAAAACACTTTAAAATGAAGAACATTTTAAGAGACAAGGAAGGGCACTACATAATGATCAAAGGATCAGTCCAAGAAAAAGATATAACAATTTTAAATATCTATGCACCCAACATAGGAGCACAATATATAAAGCAACTGCTAACAACCTTTAAAAGGGAAATCAACAATAACACCATCATAGTGGGGGACTTTAGCACCCCACTTACAGCAATGGACAGGTCATTCAGACAGAAAATCAATAAGGAAACACAGGCCCTGAATGAAGCATTAGACCACATGGACTTAATAGATATTTATACAACATTCCATCCAAAAGCAACAGAATACACATTCTTCTCAAGTGTGCATGGAACATACTCTAAGATTGATCACATCCTGGGCTACAAATCAAGCCTCAGTAACTTCAAGAAAATTGAAATCATAGCAAGCATCTTCTCTGACCACAATGCAATAAGACTAGAAATCAACAAGAAAAAAAAATGGCCAAAAATACAAGTACGTGGAGACTAAACAACAAGATACTAAACAACCAGTGGATCACTGAAGAAATCAAAGAGGAAATTAAAAAACACCTAGGAGCAAATGACAACAAAGACACGACACTCCAAAACCTCTGGGATGCAGCAAAAGCAGTTCTAAGAGGAAAGTTTGTAGCAATACAAGCCTACCTCAGGAAACAAGAAAAAGCTCAAAAAACAACCTCACTTTACATCTAAAGCAGCTAGAAAGGGAAGAACTGACAAGACCTAAAGTTAGTAGAAGAAAAGAAATCATCAAGATCAGAGCAGAAATCAATGAAATAGAAACAAAGAAAACCACAGAAAAGATCAATGAAACTAAAAGCTGGTTCTTTGAAAAGATCAACAAAATTGATAAACCCTTAGCCAGACTTATCAAGAAAAAAAGATGAAGGACACAAATCAATAAAATTAAAAATGAAAAAGCAGAAGTCACAACAGACATCACAGAAATACAAAGGATCATAAGAGACTACTATATGCAACTATATGACAATAAAATGGAAAACCTAGAAGAAATGGACACATTCTTAGAAAAGTACAATCTTCCAAGACTAAACCAAGATGAAATAGAAAAGATGAATAGACCAATCAGAGGTTCTGAAATGGAAACTGTGATTTAAAAACTGCCAACAAACAAAAGTCCAGGACCAGATGGTTTCACAGGTGAATTCTATCAAACATTTAGAGAAGAGCTAATGCCTATCTTTCTGAAACTCTTCCAAAAAACTGCAGAGGAAGGGACACTCCCAAATTCATTCTATGAGGCAACCATCACCCTAACACCAAAACCGGACAAAGATATCACAAAAAAAGAAAATTACAGGCCAATCTCACTGATGAACATAGATACAAAAGTCCTCAACAAAACACTAGCCAACCAAATCCAACAATACATTAAAAGGATTGTACACCACAATCCAGTGGAGTGAGGAGGCTTCAGAGGCAGTCATCCTTGAATTAGGTGTGGAAGAATGAGGCAGTAATGGAGAAACAGGAGACAAGGGATTTCAGGCACAAGTTTGACAGATGCAAAGTCATGTGGACATAGCAGGAGGGTTCTGGGAAGCAGGCCATCGAGGGAAGAGGCAGGCTGGGGAGTGATAAGTGACAGGCAGGCAGAAGCCACATCAGGAAGAGTCTGGCATGCCACATTTAGAAGCTGACACGTACTCTTGGCTAGTGGGGATCAGGCAACTCTGCTACCACGGTCTCTCCCCACACACGTCAGACATGCCAAATCACAGCAATTTATTACACACCAGGCAGGCCACACTTCAGACAGATACCACCAAACAATGGGAATTGGCACCTGAAATAGAACTGTTTGAAGTCCCTGCTTTAGGAGGCAATAGGGGGGCTTATGGGGCTTTTAACTGGTGGCTGGTAAGATTGGCTGTGTTCTTAAGAGATTGCAACCAGCATAACAGTGAGGACTGGTCAAGAAGTAGACTGCAGACATCGTGACCAGGGAGAAGGCTACTGCAAGAGTCCTACGCAGTGCATAAAGCAAGGGTGCATATCCAAACAGAGTCAGCATTGGGTCAAGCACCAAGCTTTTGCTAGTCATTGTCCAAAGGTATATTATGGTGGAGAAAGCATGCAAGGTGCTCTTCAAACAATACAATCCAGGGAAATCCAAAAGCTCTGCTCACAGGATGAGACCCAGAGCAATGGACTAAGGTAGGAGTGAAGCAGGTGGACCAGGAGAGATGTGGTTCATTAACCATGAAATTCCACACAAACATAGGTGCTGACTGACCATAGCTGCACTGAACACCTATCAAGTGTCAGGTACCATTGGACTGTAGGTTTTACGTGCTTGATGAAAGGTTATGGGTCACAGTTTCTCCATCTTAAGAAAAGACATACGACATTTAAGTAATGAAGTTAAAACATACACACACACAGATACACCCCTGTGTGCACAGAGAAATGGGATACAAATAGGAAGCATTCCAACCCAGGACATGGGCCAGAAACTGGCTTCTTGAGTTTTAGGAGCCATGGAGGACTGGGCGTAGTCAAGATTACTTGGAAGAACTAGGTTTCAGCTCTTCTCCGAGCCCCAGTTGCCTTGACTGAAAAATGAGAGGACAAAAAAGATAATCTCTTCAAACTTAGTAACACTGACTCTGAACTCTCCTCTTGGCATGAAAAGAACAAGGAAGCTTGGGAGAGTGTTTTGCTATGAGCACAAGAAAGTCATGCTAAATCCTCCCTCCTCGTGCGAATCTAGTGAGGGCAGCAACTCAGATCATGTCCAGAAACGTGGTAATACGATTGGGAAAACTGGAAACACATTGCAAGTGAAAGCCTGGGGAGCGTACTGCATTCTGCTTTAAGATGCTGACTGTTTTTGAAATAAAACTTTAAAACATGCCATAAAAAGCAACTATTCCTCTGGGGAAAGAGTGGCCTCAAGTGTCTTTGATTGTATAACTATGGGAAAGACTTTCATCTGCACTCTTTACGAGGTTAATTGTACCTCTCCCCCAAGCTCAGAAACTCCTTTCTGAATCCTGTGGTTGTAATCTTACACTCTGCATGATAAACCTTCGTTTTCAACAGACACATTCCAAAACGTTCAAACTCGTGGCTCAGAAAGCAGTCAGATGACTGAAGGCTGATAAAAAGAAGCTCTATTTTTGCAACCCTGCACGTGTGTGTGCAGGCGCTTTTCCACATGTGCGCACGCACGCACACACACACACACACAGCCTGCTGACCTCCAGCTACACCCAGTGAAAGCTGCCTTTGACTCTGCTCTTCTAAGTGATCAAGCTTTATCAGAAAGGACACCACAACCCACACAGATGAGAGGCACTTAGCACAATGCCCGGTTCATGGTAACCACTCAATAGCTCATAACTCATCATTTATGTTTCTTTTTCTGCATTATTGGTGATGAATTATAACACTGTTAGTATTTAGCAGTCACTGAGAGATTTATTCCCCCCAATGAGGTCATCTTCATGGAGTACATAACCACAGAAGCACCCCCAGAGAATGCTGTTGTGGTTGCCTTCCTTTACCATTGGGCAGAAGACAGTTACCATAAATGTGTTGTTTGTACAGAAGAAAAAAACCTACTATGTTGTTTTTCACATCCTTTTT
This sequence comes from Catagonus wagneri, assembly GCA_004024745.2. NCBI lineage: Eukaryota > Metazoa > Chordata > Mammalia > Artiodactyla > Tayassuidae > Catagonus > Catagonus wagneri. Next base: position 142,155 of record PVHT021183526.1, read on the forward strand.
CATACAAGACCTCAGCTGAGAACTGTGGTTCATACTCTCCTCCCAGATGCTATTAGGAATTAATCCGTTATACTCTCATGGCTCCCTTATAACAGGCTTACTGAAATAATTATGTGATAAGATTTATTGAGCATTTACCACATGCCAAGCATAGTGCTAATAGTTTTGTTTATTATTTCATCTTCACTACAACCCCCTGAGATGCTATTATTCTCATCTACATGAGATGTCAGAGGCATAAGGTTAAGTTATCCAAGATCATTCATTCAGTGAGATGCATAGCTGGTAACGGGGTGGAATCAGATGTTTCCTAGTCCAATGTCCATGTTAATGTTTTCCACTAGATTGTAATTACTAAATAAAGGGTTCTTACCTTAGGACCCTTAAATGAACTTCAAGGAATCCATGAGCCCCCTGGGATTGTATATAAAATGGTAGGTATACGTGTATATTTTCCTTGGAGAAAGTCCAAAACTTTTACCATATTTTCAAAAGATTCCAAGACTCAAAAAAAAAAAAAAGGTTGAATTCTTTAAAAGCCCAGACTCAGATGGGACTATTATCTTAGCATCTTTATATTCTGCACCAATCCCATCACTGCCCCTAGCACCCAAAAGCACTGCCTGGTACATGATAGGTCATCAACTGCCAGTTATCCAATTAACCCTATTCTCTTCCCTGGTCCTTAGCCTTTTTCCCTAGAGAGATGCAATGAGAGTCAGTCCATTTTTTTTTACAGCTATGCACAAATGAGAGCTCCATTAGCGCAGTTCCAGAGCCCAGCCTTTCACACCGCTGCCCTTCACAGCAAACACCATGAAAGAGCAAACAGGACCTCATCCTGCCTCCTCATCCCCAAAATCCAAACATCTGCCTGTTCTGGCCTGAGAAGCTCTCCTGCTGAGGAGGAGATGCCCAGCACAGCATAGCACAGCACACCTGGCCCTTCCTGCGTGATCTCAAGCGCCACGTTCAGGGTCAGCTGTCAAGTAATCCTCTGCTTTATAAACAATCTTACATTTTAATAAAAGCCATTGTGCATGGTGAGCTTTTCAGTCTGCAGCTGCACTTAACAGATGCCCCGATTTCCAACTGGAACCGTGTACAATAGCTATGAAAATAATTACCCATTATTGCACTTTGGGCACGACTGGTGTGCCAGGCACTGTTCTAGATGCCTCCATCCATCATCCCACAATCCTCACAATAGCTTAGACAGATATTTTCAACATTTTGCAGGTGAAGAATCTGAGGTCTTATCAGAGAGGTTCAAGAGTCAAGATCTGACTCCACGTTGGACCAACGCCAAAACCCTCACACTCCTATCCCTCCAGGTTCCCATTTTCTCATGGAATCCAAATTAATCTTTTTTTTTTTAAAGAAAGTTTACTCAAGTTGGAAAGTAGCAAAGACTCCCAGGCCTCAACATCTTAAGTAAGCACAAAACTATCATTTCACAGCCTTCTACTAAAATAGGGTAGCATAGAATGCTTTTCATTCTTCATGAATGAAGGTAAGAAATAATTAGTATATTTCTTTATTCTAGATGCCTCCTTAAAAGCCTTTTTTTTTCTTTTTAGGGCCACATAAAAAGCATATGGAAGTTCACAGGTTAGGAGTCGAATCAGGGCTGCAGTTGCCAGCCCACGCAACAGCCACAGTAATATGGGATCTGAGCTGCATCTGTGACCTACACCACAGTTCATGTCAATGACGGATCCTTAACCCACTGAGCAAGGCCAAGGATTGAACCCACATCCTCACAGACACTGGTTGGGTTCTTAACCAGCTGAGCGACAGCAGAAACTCCAAAAGCCATTTTTGAATCCTATTATTCAATTACACTTGACAAACAGAGGAGGTTCAAGGCACTCAGCTAGGCCATGTGGAGAAATCCAGAAATCTGAGTCTTGGCCCCCCCATGGATTTTCCAATCAACTAAACAGATTAATCTCCAGATTGCTTAGTATGTTACCAGAGCAAGATAGGAAGGATTTCCTAGCATGCCAGTGGACGTCAGAGGAAGGAAATTAGCACACATGTGAAGAGTTTTTTTTTGGGGGGGGGGATCAGGAAGGAAGGTATGTAATAAACACAATTCATGAAGACAGAGCATCAAAGCAGTGAATAAGCAGACTTTGGCATGTGTGGGATGTGCGGACAAAGGGGAATCGGGGTGCCTGAGCAAAAACCGAGAGAGAAGGCACAAGGCCCTTGATGAGATGGTCCATAGCCACCTTCTGCCTTGAGTGCTTGGCCTGGAGGGTGCCGTGAGGCTGAGAACTGCACTAGGAATGGCTCAGTTATCTGCTCCATTCAGTGAGGGCTATGGGAGCTCAGTGAAGGGCTTGGCTTAGGAGTGACCAGATCAGCTCTAATTTTCCCCAAAGATTAATCTGCTGGAAGTGTACAGACTAGAGGAAGACCAATACAGCTGTTTGGCTGTGCGTCGATGAGGCCCAAACTAGTGTGTGGAGAAGAGAAAATAAGGAGTTAATGCAAGAGGCAACTGTATCAGACGAAGAGAAGTCCCCACCAGCAAAACAGTCTGAAACGGGATGGTTGCAAGGGGAGTTTTGCTTGAGAAATGGAAGAAGTTCAGGTTTTTGAACCGATTGACTCTGATTTTCTCAAGTGTTTACATGTTAGGATTAACAAATTAGGATAATTTCAATGTTTAATTTACAAGGAGGCTGGAAAACAGGGTTTATTCTGGGAGTCATTTTCATGCTCTAAGGCTGCTGAGCTCTTTCATAAAGCTGTTCTCTGGCACCTCTTGGCTTATACTCTAAGAAGCAACAGAAGGAACTGAGGTGCTGATTGGGAGGCTGTGTTTAAGCAAACAAACCAGAAATACAGGGGGAGCCGGGTTTGTGGCTGTGGTAGGTCATGTTAGGAATCTGTCATTTGGAAAGAAGCTTCAGGAGATGAAGAAGGTGAGTTTTAGCAGCTCGTTAACCTGCCAGACCCAAGGAAACTGGTATGTGGTGCTCACCAAACACCATGAGGAGAGCCTGGCCTGAAGGGGGCTCAGTGCTGAGCAGCTATAGGAGAGGATAGGGGGTGGAGGAGGGCTGGGGCTCAAGGGAGGCCTCCACCTGGCTGGGCCCAGCCTGCCTTTTTGGGGTTCTTTTTTTCCGATACACTCATCTTCTTCACTATACTGGTAAAACGTTTGAAATCCCTATTTTTCTAATCTTAAATAATAGCACTAATTTGATTTGCATGAGGAGGTGCATATATTGATTATTCTTGAAAGGTTGCAAAGTACAGAAGAAAAAAAAAAAGGAAAAACTCACTACAAACTACTACAAACAATGAGTTCACATTTTGGTCCATTACCTTCCTGTCTTTTCCACCTGCATTTTTAACATAGTCAAAAGATTTTCACCTTTAAAATGCAGTTATCCTGTAGAGTATTATCTCAGAGCTGAGGAAGAAACTGACTCATGTACTTGTGAAATTCAAATCTGGCCCACCCTGAGCCCAACACCTGACAGTAAAGCAGGTGTCAAGTGTTAAACCCACTTCAAAGTCCTTCCTAAGAATCTCTGGAAATGGATATGACGACATCAAGGAGCAATCACTTTAACAGAAATGCTTCTCCCCTGTGCTTTTAGGTTATTTCTCTGTGGGTGTGATCATTAAATAGCTTGCTAATGGAAAGAAGGGAGAGAGAAAGGGAAAGACCCCCCCACACACACAGACATGAAATACCCCATGGTGCTCTCATAACAACATTTGCACATCGACATCATATGCTTTTATTTCTACAACCCCCTTGGGAGATAAGCAAGGCTGGCTCTCACCAATTTCCAAAGGAGTCTGGAAACTGAGGCAAATCGAGGGTAAGTGACTCACCAAAGTCATACAGGTGGCTGGGGCCAAAACCAGAAGTAGCTCTCAGGCAATGTGCCCCTCCACCCATTCCACAGGGGCCCCCTGAGCAGATCCTGAGAAGGAAGCAGATTAAAGCTCCTCAGGCAGCCAGGAGCCCTCCTTGAGCCAGTTGATGCCATTAACTATAGCAGTCGCACTAGTCTGGCTTGCCAGAACAAAAGTCACTCTCCCTTTCTGGGCCTCCATGAATATCTCAAATGTATTGAAAGAACAGATATTCACAGTTGGTAGTAACAGTGCTTGAACTCCTGATATGCATCACATTTAATCTCACAGCAACCCACCAGGAACATGGGCTCTATTTTCTAAGTAAAAAGAACAGGAGTTCCCTGGTGGCTCAGGGGGTTAAGGACCTGGTGTTGTCACTGCTGTAGCTCAAGTCACTGATTTGGTGCAGGTTTGATCGCTAGCCTGGGACCTTCCACATACCATGGGCATGGCCAAAAATGGGGGGAAACAAACAAACCAACAAACAAAAAACCAGAAGGGCTCCGCAACTTGTCCGAAGTCCTACAGTAAGTGCCAGAACCAGGATTCTAAGCAGCTCTGCACAGCTCTGCATTTTGCCACAGTCTTGAAGTTTACAGGAGGGAAGGAAGAAAACCTCATCCTAACAGAGGATCCCTGCTCCACAGGCCTCTCAGACCCCTCTGGGGCCAGTACCCAGCTCAGCCCCCTCTCAAGCGTCACCACAAGTCAGCACTGTAGCTAGGCGAGGCTGCATTCTGAGGACCAAAGATCCTCATTCCTATGGGCAGATTGCAGTAGGGTGGACACAGAGGCCTCTCCACCCAGCTCAGACAAAGCTGGCCACAGGTCACAATTTTAAGATGCTCAAGGAATGGAAATACAGTGGTCCCCAAGCCTGGAGAAAATGTAAACTCATGCGGTATCAAACACCAAGGGAAGAAATCATTTCACTAGAAAACACAGCTTGGGAATTCCCTGGTGGTACAGCAGATTAGGGATCCAGGGTTGTCAATGCTGTGGCTCAGGTTCGATTCCTGGCCCTGGAATGTCTACACACCACAGGTGCAGCCAAAAACAAAACAAAAAAAAAGCAGCTTCTCTGACTGAGATGCCACTTGTCTTGGAATTCCACAGAAGCTCTTACTGGATAATAAAATTGCCCATCCCCAGAAAGGGCACCCAAGGAAGCCTGAATCTGGGGCCTTGGCAGGAGCTCTGACACATCACAACAGGCAAGCAGTCTCCTAGAAGAACCTCTGGGAAGCACTGTGAAATGCCTGGGATGGAACACCCAGGAGCACAAGCACCTGCTCCATCCCAAATCATCTGCTGACTTCCAGAAGCATCACCACGGCAGTGGGGGTAACCCTGAGCAGGTTCTCAGGGTCTGAAGTCATTTTCCTTCAGATAACTTTGAATATAACATAAGAAGGCAACAAGCACAGAGGTGGATGAGGCATGTGGGCTGATTTTTCACCAAGATATCTCAACTTTTTCACCCAAGCCATTCCATTCTCCTATGTTAGCTTACTAGATTTAGTGATGCCTGAAGGTGAAAATAACAGCTTTTGAAGACTGACTTCAGTAATCTCTCCTTATTACATTCAGGGAATTTCTATAAACCAAGTCTGTCACAGTTCACAGAAATACACATCAAAAGCTATGATCCTTGACCTCAAGGAGCCACCAGTCCAGTCAAGACCAACAAGTATGCATGCTTCCAGCTTACTACTTCCATGGCTGTCTTTATTTAGAGCTCAAAGGGAGCACAGAGGAGTTCCTGTTGCAGCACAGCAGAAACAAACCCCACTAGTATCCATGAGGACATGGGTTCTATACCTGGCCTCACTTGGTGGGTTAGGGATCCGGCGCTGCCACGAGCTATGGTGTAGGTTGCAGACGCAGCTCGGATCCCTTGTTGCTGTGGCTGTGGTGGTGTAGGTCGGCAGCTATAGCTCCAATTTGACTCCTAGTCTGGGAACCTCCATATGCTGCGGCTGCAGCTCTAAAAACCAAAAAAGGGGGGGAGGGCACAGAATGCTAAGCACCTAAATCGGCAGGCGTAATCAGGGAAGACTTCAACAATGAAGAGGCAATGGGCAAAGGAGAGTTAGCCAGATGGATCATTAGCAGGGAGGGCATCTGATGAAGGAGGTACCGAAGGGAGAAGGGAGCAAGGAGTATATCCACAAGTACCAACAGTCCTATAACCTGGAGCATAAAATGTCAGGTGAGACAGGTTGGGAGTTTAGGCTGAACAAGGCAGCAGAGGCCACACCTTGAAGGGCCTTCAACAACACACAAAGGAGTTTTTATCATACACTTCAGGTGACGGGGACTCCAGATAAGCCCTGAGCAGGGAAGAGAAGAAAAGGCCACCAAATTCGAAAGATCACTCTGGCTACAATGTGAGGGTGATTGGAGAGCCCAAGGAGGCCTACGAGGATGTTCCAGCACCAGTTCAAGCAAGATTCACAGGATCCTGAAGCAGGCAGGGCTATTGGGAGTGGGGAGCAGGGACTGATGAGAAAGAGAGATGAACCAAGGAAGTTCCTGTGTGGCGCAGTGGGTTAAGGATCCAGTGTTGCTGTAGCTGCAGTGCAGGCTGCAGCGGTGGCATTGGTTCCATCTCTGGCCCAGGAGTTTCCACATGCCATGGGTGTAGCCAAGAAAAAAAAAGAGAGAGAAAGAGAAAGAAACCAAGGCAGGCCTTACTTTATCAAGTATTTTCAGTGGCAACTGGGATGTCTGAGGTTTAATTCCATACAGTGTGACAGCTGTAGCTGAACTGCACAGAGGTGCGATTCTTTTCATTCTTTGGTTTGTCAGCTAAACAGAGCTGCCATGGGCTTGGGTTACTGGGCTCCCCATCTGCTCCTCCTGGCACAGCGGCCTGATTAAGAACCGAGCTCCTGCAGCTCAGAACGGAGCCCGGAGGCCTCCTGCTAGGAGAGGTGAGAGCAGCCGAGGCCACTGCTCAGTCTCTGTCTCGCCGGCCTCTCTGTTCCGGCAACTGCATTCCAAAGACTAATGAGAACAAGGTGCAACGTGGTTTAACAATTTTGTTACACTCCTTAGCAAAACAGGGTTTCTTTAAAAACATATCAGACTGCCTTACAGTGACTCCATCAGGCAAGACACATGTCAGGGAAAAAGCACGAGAAAATCTGGCAGGTATGTATAACGTGTCAATATAGTAAATGAAGTTTATTTTCACAAAACCAAATGGTCAGGCTGGCTCGTGGTTTCCTACCAAGGACTAAGAATTACTCCCTAGAGAGAGTAATCCAAGTGCAATTAGAGCAGTTCTGGAATTTTTTTAAACACACTATCCTTTCTTCACACATGACTGCTCCTTCCTTTTTAGCAAGGGTCCTAAACTCAGAGAAATTGCAATGGGCTCTTCCAGGTTTGGGTCCTTCTGTGATAACATGAAGTCATAAACTTTTTTTTTTTTTTAACAAAAGCAATTGGTTTACAGTTAAGACTAAACATCCTTCACAATGCACCCATTCATTTGTTCATTTAACAAACAGCATCATTGCCTGTTGGGTTGGTCTACTTCAAATGCTGGCAAACAGAAAATCTATTTTCCCAATAATGGCAATAACGTTTAATGCCAAGCAGGAATTTTATCACTCTGAGGATATTCCATTAAAATCCTAAATTATCTGAGTAAAGGGGCTTGGAATAAAAAGAGTCTATTGTACCGGGTGACTTCTTATTTTCAAAATGCAACAAATGGTCAAAGAATAGGGAAACCAACAGTGGAGGAGGGTAGTTTTTAAACAAATCAGACTAAAGATTGATTATATATGTCTCAGAAAATGGCACAGAGACTTGACTTTATGAAAAGAAGTGACACTTTTTCCCTGTAGCCTAACAGAACCAAAATCACCATCCTCCCACAAAAAATAATATCCCACCAGGTTTACAAAGATTTTAAAGATTTTTACCTTGAAATATCTGGAATTTCAGAGAGATTCAATAGTAGGAAGCAAGGGGAACAAAGGCTGCTATACACAGTTGCACAGGTTGTGTACTGCACAAGGGTGACAAGATGTTGCATCTAAGAGGACACTGTTAACTTCAGAGACATTTCAATTTGTGTATTTAGACAATTTTTCAGGAGACACTAGAATGAAGGGTACTTTCTAATAAACTCGGAATGATAAATCTTCTGACAAGTGGAAGTAAAATGCTTGGAGTAAGGAGTGCCTGTTTTTCATTTACATAGACTTCATGTGCATAATTGTGACCCTTGATGGAGAAGTTAACAACTTATGGATGAAACACAATTTAAGTGATTCTTGGGAATAAACTGCTGCTTTGAATCACCTTTCCAACCCAATGCCCTGCACATTGCACACTCCATAATTGTTTATTAAATCAACCAAAGAAAAGCCACCAACATGATTGTTAAGTACAATCAGCTCGGGTGATTGACTGGGATGTAACTGAAGACACTGTCGTGATTCTGTTGCTGTAAAAGCAATCCGTCTCAGCACAGAGAAGAGCAGGTAATGGTGAGACCATACACCACACCCCTTAACACCTCCTCCTCCTCCTCCTCATACCTGGACAAAAAGAGTGCCAAGACGGCGGAGTTGCAGGATAGTGGTAGCCCCATCTGCTCCTCCACTAAAGGATGCTCCTCCATCCTTTCGTCGATGCACAAGGAGGAGCCTCTGACTTTGAGGAATACAGCTTTATCATAATTAATGAGATGGCAGGGTTTGTTTCTGCAGCATCAACTAGTATTACTTGATTAATACACTAAGGCAAAGACATAGGAACCCGCTTCCCTTTTCCACAAGCTCTCCTCAGGTTGCCCACTTGCCTAGCCTGCCAGGACCACCTGTGTTCAGCAATACTGTGGAGAAGGGGGAGGCAGGCAGAGCAAAGACTCAAGAGTCTCTTCCTCTCTGAACCCTCACAGATGAAGACTTCTGTGAGGACTCCACGATTTCAGACATTAACAGTTGCCTCTGAGAGAAACCCCAAGTTTAAACGCTGCTCCAGAATGCCTGAAATAATTTTTATAACATCTGTTTATTTGGAGGCAAAATGCATAGTGTATTTGAAAGAGCACAGAATGATGAGTCAGGCAGAACAGGTTTTAGTGTGGGTTTTACAACTTCCTCGTGATAGAATAATTGTGAAAGTGCCACTTAACTCTGATCATCACTGCCCTCTTCTTTAAAATACGGCTAGTGGAATTTTCTCTTCAAAGGGGATAACGAGAATACAAAACACATGTAAATAAACACGTGAAACAAAGCACATAAACATGAAGAAATATTAACAAAACAAGAAAAGAATCAGTTCAAACTTCCCTACAGATCCTAGTCCATGAGTCACTCGAACCTCCAAATGTCCTTCCAAATGCTGAGGAGAACAAAAATATTCCTAACTAGACATTTAGGAATGTCTTACTGCATGTGTATTATGTTAGGTCATATGTACAAGGCAAATAAAAATTTCAGCTTACATCTGTATGGCACTCCATAGTTTATTAAGTTCTTTCATATACGTGAAACCATGACAGAGTTGTGCTTTTTATATACTGAATGTATGTTTTATAAAGCACTTGGGCCTTTAGATCATCAGCGTATATACTCTATGCATGCCCACTGTACGTAACTAGGAGTATAATATTAAATTACTACGCCTTGTATATTGTTGTATCCTTACTTTTATAACATATTAGTGACCATATTTATGACTTATATCATGCTGAGCACTTTGTCAGGAATAAAACCTCTAATTAAAACTAGAGTTCCCATCATGGCTCAGTGGTTAGCGAATCCCACTAGGAACCATGAGGTTGCAGGTTTGATCCCTGGCCTTGCTCAGTGGGTTAAGGATACGGCCTTGCCGTGAGCTGTGGTGTAGGTTGCAGACATGGCTCGGATCCCGCATTGCTGTGGCTGTGGCGAAGGCTGGTGGCTACAGCTCCGATTAGACCCCTGGCCTGGGAAACTCCATATGCCATGGGTGCGACCCTAAAAAAAAAAAAAAAAAAAAAAAAAACTAGATTCCTACAAGAAAATAGGATTTGCTTTATGATTCACTTTACACTGGTTTCCAGATCATATAGCTACTCAAACCAGGCTCCTACCTGAACATGGCCTATGAAAATAAAGAGGGTATTTGGAGATTTTCTGTTTTGAACTTTCCCCTTTGGAACTTATAAGTTTTTTATTTTTAAAAGGAAATAAGGTCATTTGACTTTAAGCACACAAAGAGCAATTATAGAATAAAGTTATATTGATTATAATTAGGCATGAATTATCTCTCTCACCCATTGTCTACACTTACTGCCCGGAAAATGGCAAATATCCCACCTCCTTGTAATGGAATCATCTGAGAATGGCTTTGAGACTAGAAACATTAATAAAACAAAGAAAATGATGCCAAAACCTAACATTCTATGCCTCTTTCTTTCCATAGCCCATTGCTTTTTAAGTGAAACTAGAGGGTAGACGCCTCATCCGATACCAAAGGACTAATTCAATTAAGCTTCAACTGAAGACCTGTTTTATATGGATATTAATACGGTCTGCATTGATGTTTATAAAGAGCTTACAGATTTTTAGGTTACTGATGTTATCTGAACCCTAAGTGCTCAAATAGCCAGTTATTAATGCAGATTTTATCTTAGAGAACTTCAAAAATATACACTGAATTGCTAGAGATGAACAATTCATAATTAAAGAATACTAGCTATATGAAAATTTACTTTTTGAGCCAGCATGCACACACATGCCCCCACCTCATGATACCTCATTCTTCAAATGTTTAGTACTGGCAGGCTTTTTTCTTTTTAATAAGCAACTCAGAAGTTATATCACTAAAAGAACTCTAAGAAGAATATCAAATTCACTTAATACCATGCTGAAATAAAGTGTTGAATCTGCACTGTAACTCAAAGGTTCTTAGCACAGAGGTTGTGGGAGCTCTCTATTGAGTAAAATTTAAGGGGCACAATAAGCTCTGACCTGTCCCAAGGCAACCCTCCCATCATGCCTGAAGGAACCAACACCTTAGCCACTGACAGATGAGGAATGGGAAGGGGGGGAGGAAAGGAACTGTTTTGTGAGTAGCAGGGACCACAGAGATAAGGTGTTTCTTTACATGTGTTATTTTACTTAAACCTTAAAACAGCCACTTAGGCAGATGTCATCCTTTGTTTTACAAAGAGAGAAGATGCTCAGAAGGACTAAGTACCTGTGCCCAAGACCACACAGGTACAAGTGTCAGACGGAAGCCCCCATCTGATTCCAGATGCCACCTACCTCCCAAGCACTGAGAAAGATTGTAAATCATAAGTTGAAATCTTCTAACTACCACCAAATAACTAGGGCCCTACTTCCCATAACCTACAATGACAGGAATTTAAAAGTAAGGAAATCATAGGTACTTAAATATCATCATATATCAGAGCAAAGATTCCCAGTTAAGATGGTTACTAGAGCCCATTAACACACACCAACCTATTAGGACAGGATGGTTTTGCAGATCATCTGTCACTGAGCACTTTGTGAGGAAATAAAACCCTAAATAAACTAGATTCCTATAGGAAATAGGATTTGCTTTACATTAATGTTTCTAGATCTTACAGCCACAGAAACCAGAACCTGGCTAAACAGCCTCTGAAGCAACACAAACAAGGGACTGATAAATTTAAAAGTGGCCCAGGGCTGAGGAAGGCTGGGGGTCTATGGAATTACAACAAAGGGACACCATTAATAAAGGTCTTCCCAGAGTTCCCATTGTGGCTCAGCAGGTTAAGGACCTGACGTAGTGTCTGTAAGGAAGTGGGTTCCATCTCTGGTCTCGCTCAGTGGGTTAAGGATCCCAGCATTGCTGTGAGCTGTGTGGTAGGTTGCAGATGCTGCTCACATCCGGCATTGCTGTGGTGTAGGCCAGCAGCTATAGCTTTGATTCAACCCCTAGCCTGGGAACTTCCATACGCTGCTGGTACAGTCCTAAAAAGAAGAAAGAGAAAGGAAAGAAAGGGAGGGAAAGAAGAGGGAGGGAGGAAGGAGGGGGATCCCAGGCACTATTTAATCCTCAGAAGAACCCTTATGAGATAGGTGTGATTTGTCATACCATCCCTCTCTACAAATAAGAAAATAAGGCTGAAAAGTTTAAGAAACTTGACTGCTCTGCATAATATGTTCGTTTCCTGCCATAACAGACTTCCACAGACTGGGTGGCTTAAACAACAGAAATGCAGTGTCCTCAGACACCCTTCACTCAGCAACTCAGCCAGGAGGGCAGGGGACACACAGAGCGCTCCCCAGCAATCACCCAATGAAAGCCATCACGTCCAAGTCCATATGGGAGAGGCACGAGTACAGTGTACTATTGAAATACAGAGCAGCAGGACCTCGTCCCAACTCAGGATGGTTGGGTAAGACAATAGGCTTTGCCCTGGACAGGTTTCAGCAGGAGAAGGTACAAGACCAATCTAGAAGGTACAGAGAGCCAACATCTATCGAGAGCTGTAGATGGAGAGCCTGTGCTGGGAGGTCTCATGGAAGCTACCATCCTGCAGCCTTACAATAACTCTATGCTCCCCAATTTACAGGTAAAGAATCTGAAGCCTGCACGATTTCAGGGAGGGGGGTAAGGCCAGAATCCTAACCTCCAACTCATTTGGAAACCCCGAGTAAAGCCAATTCATCTTATCATTTCCAATACAAAAATAAATGCAAAAGTATGGTTTAGCATGCAAAATCGGATGGATTTAATCTTTTTTTTTTTTTTTTGGCTTTTTACAGCTGCACTCACAGCGTATGGAGGTTCCCAGTCTATGGGTCAAATCGGAGCTATAGCGGCTGTCCTACGCCACAGCCTTAACCATGCAGGATTCAAGCCACATCTATAGCCTACAACACAGCTCACAGCAACATTGGATCCTTAACCCACTGAGCGAGGCCAGGGGTTGAACCTGCACCCTCATTGTTGCTAGTCAGATTTGTTAACCACTGAGCCAAGACAGGAACTCCCTTGGGGGGATTTTATTTCAAAGATATCAAGTCCAGAATTCCCTTCATGGCTCAGTGGTAATGAACCTGACTAGTATCCATGAGGATGCGGGTTTGATCCCTGGCCTCACTCAGTGGGTTAAGGATCTGGCGCTGCCATGGGCTATGGTATAGGATGCAGACGTGGCTCGGATCCTGTGTTGCTGTTGTGGCACACGCCAACAGCTACAGCTCCAATTAGACCCCTAACCTGGGAACCAAAAAAGAAAAAAAAATTGTCTGCTCAAACTCACTACAGTATAAAAAGAAATCATTTACTATAGCCAAAGTAGAAAAAAAATTCAGAAAGGTATAAAACTGGTGATTTCTAAGAACAGAGGTGACTGAGGAGCCAGCTAGAGTAGCTATGCATATGTGGGTGTGTTAGCGTACATGTGTTTTTACACGAATATTTTTCCCTTTAAGCCATTAGTACCTTAGGAAAAATTTAGGACAACAATGTGCCAGGTACACAAAAGATGGATGGGTTAAAGTTACTATTTTCTTAGGGTCTGTCTGACATTTGACGGCCACGCACCAGTGCACTATCTCGAAAGATTTAGGACCTCTGCTGTAAAATTATTTATTAGTTGTTATTTATACTACGTGCTCACTCGCAGACCACCCAGGGCTATAACAACAGAAGCAGTCATGCTGCATCTCTCCAAAACAAGCAAAAGACCACGGGGGCCACCTCTGGGTGTCACCACTGAAAGATGTGGCTTCCGGCAGGGAAGTATGTTCTCTGTTTTGAAGGTGCTGCCATCCTAATAGAGACCAAATAGATGGAAAACGCAGGGCTCAGCACGAGAGGGCTCCGACTAAGCCATCCCTTTGGAGGCCTCAGTTCTGTCATCTGTAAAAGGAAGGGCTGCACCAAAATTCTCTCCGATCCCTCCCTCTCTGAAGCCTGGATTTTCACAAGACTGGAATCTGTTAGCAGTTGCACACTAACCCCGGGTCGTGATCTGAAGCTAATCTCGGTGCCTGGGGGCCTTAGGCTGCCAGCATCTTTTTGACCTCCCAGTTTGGATTGAGTAAGCTAACAAGGCATATCTGAACATTCTGTAAGGCTTCAAAAGAAAGGCTCTTTGTATAATGCTTAATTATGACATATTAAGTATGTCAAGGTTGCGGTTCCACTAGACCATCCAAGAAGAGATCAAGTTTTTCTTTGTGAAACGTAGAAAATAATTAGAGAATACCACGTTTCTACCACGTATGCTGATTTAAATGATTAAGTATAAAAATAAATGAATAAAGTAAGCTTCTCCCCCACACACAAACTCCAAAAAAAATCCCTTGGTAATTGCAGTTCTTTCTTTTGAGCTATTTATCTAAAGTTTAATCAACCTAAAACATAATACATTCTTTGGTACAAAGAATTATTTCATTTTAATCCCCTCACTCTTTTTTGGCCATGCCCAAGGCATACAGAAGTTCTTGGGCCAGGGATCAAACCCACACTGCAGCAGCAGTTCAAAATGCTACAATGACAATGCTGGATCCTTAACCCCCAGAGCCACACAGGAACTTCAACCCTCACTTTTATTTTTTATTTTTTTTTTTTTTTTTGCCTTTTGTCATTTTATGGCCGCGGGTTTATGGCTGCACCCGCGGCATGTGGAGGTTCCCAGGCTAGGGGTCTAATCGGAGCTGTGGCCACTGGCCTGCGCCGCAGCCACAGCAACGCAGGATCCGAGCCGCGTCTGCAACCTACACCACAGCTCACGGCAACGCCGGATCGTTAACCCACT
>PVHT021183526.1:156916-176597 GCA_004024745.2 Catagonus wagneri
AACCCTCACTTTTAGTGATAAAATTTTTTATTAAAGTATAGTTGATTTACAGCATTATGTTAATTTCTGTTGTAAAGCAAAGTAACTTAGTTATACATATATATATATAGTTATACATATATATATACATATATATAGTTATACATATATATATACATATATATATAGTTATACATATATATACATATATATATATATATATTCTTTTTTTTATATTCCTTTCCATTAAGGTTTATCCCAGGAAATTGGTTTCTTTTCATTTTCTTTTTCGGCCACACCCACAGCATATGGAAGTTCCTAGGCCAGGTATCCAATCCAAGCCACAGCTGCACCAATACCAGGGCTTTAACCTACTGCGCTGGGTCAGGGATCAAACCTGTGCCACCACAGAGACAATGCCAGATGGTTAGCTCCCTGTACCAGAGCAGGAACTGCTAAAAAAAAAAATTGTTTTAATTTTAGATCTAATAAATTCAGCATACTTACAGGGTTAAAAACAACACAAAAACAGTTGAATTTCTGTTCACTAGCAACAAACTATCTAAAAAGGAAATAAAACAATCCAATTTATAATAGCATCATAATGAGTAAAATACATAGGAACAAATTTAATTTACAAAGATGGCAAAAGACTCATACACTAAAAACTAAATTTTCTGAAAGAAATTAAAGACAACACAAATAAACGGAAAGACCTTCCCATTTCCATGTTCACTGACTAGAAGGCTTTAATATTATTAAGACGGAAATACCACACAAACTAATCTTCCTATTCGATGCAAACCCTACCCAAATCCCTAGAAATTTTTTTAAAAATCCTAAATTCATATATAATCTCAAGGGACTCCAAAGAGCCAAAATAATCTTGAAGAAGAATAAAGATATAAGACACACACTTCCCAATTTTTGAACGTCCCACAAAACTACAGTAATCAAAAGAGTGTGGTACTCATCTCACACTGGTCAGAATGGCTATCATCCATAAGTCTACAAATAACAAATGCTGGAAAAGGTGTGGAGAAAAGGGAAGCCTCCTACACTGTTGGTGGGAATGTAAATTGGTATAACCATTACGGAAAACAGTATGGAAGATGCCCAGAAAACTAAAAAGAGAAATACCACATGATCCAGCAATCCCACTCCTGGGCATACATCTGGACAAAACTATAATTCAAAAAGATATATGCAACCCTATGTTCATAGCAGCACTAGTCACAATAGCCAAGACATGGAAACAACCTAGATGTCCACTGACAGAGGAATGAATTAAGAAGACGTGGTACATATCCAGTGGAATACTACTCAGCCATAAAAAGAATGAAATAATACCATTCACAGCAACATGGATGCAACTAGAGATTCTCATAGTAAGTGAAGTCAGAAACAGAAAGACAAATACCATAAGATATCACTTATATGTAGAATCTAAAATATGGCACAAATGAACCTATCTACAAAACAGAAATAGACTCACAGACATAGAGAACAGCGGTTACCAAGTGGGATTGGAGAGGGGATAGGATGGGCTGGGAGTTTGGGGTTAGTGGATGCAAACTATTACATTTAGAATGGATAAGTAATGACGTCCTACTGTGTGGCGCAGGGAACTATATCTAATCTCCTTGGAAACACCATATTGGAAAGTATTTTTTAAAAGAATGTAAAGGTTTTATATATACATATATATATATATATCTGAGTCACTCTGCTGTACAGCAGAAATCGGAACAACATTGTAAACCAACCATATCTTAATTTAAAAAATAAAAAAATGGAAATAAAAGAGTGTGGTACTAGCAATAAGAACACATGCAGAGACCAACAGAATAGAACAGAGAGCTCAGAAATAGACCATCACACATACAGCCATATGATTTTCAGAGTGTCAAGACTATACAGAGTCTTCAACAAATGTCACTGGGAAAACTGGATACCCACATGCAAAAGTTGGACCATTACATCATATATCAAACAACTCAAAATGGAATAAAGGCCTAACTGGAAAATAAAAACTATAAAACTCTCAGAAGAAAACACAAATGGAAAGATTTATGATAGTGTTTTTTTTAATAATTCAATGAATTTTATATTTATAGTTGTACAACCATCATCACAATCTAATTTTACAAGATTTCCATCCCAAACCCCCGTTCACATCTTCCTCCCATCTGTCTGTCCCCTTTGGTAACCACATGTTTTTCAAAGTTTGAGAGTTTGTTTCTCTTCCTCAAATAAGTTCATTTACATCCATTTTAGATTCCACATATAAGTGATATGATATGATGTCTGTCTCTCACGGTCTAACTTCACTTAGTATGATAATTTCTAGAGCCATCCATGTTACTGCACACACTATTGTTTCATTCTTTTTTATGGCTGAGCCATATTCCACTGTATATATGTACCACATCTTCTTTATCTGTTCCTCATCTATGGACATTGAGGTGGCTTCCATGTCTTGGCTATTGCATATAGTGCTGCAGTAACATTGAATTTGGTAATGATTTCTTGGTTACTGTACCAAAAACATAAGCAAAAAAAAAAAAAAAGATAAATTAGACTATCAAAATTTAAAACTTTTGTCAGCAAAATATACTATTGGGAGTGAAGAGAGAACCTACAGAGGAAACATCTGCACAGAAATCTAATAAGAGAAACTGGCACAAAATTGAAATCAACTATATAATTTACAAAATTTTTAAATCTGAAGGGATTAATATTCAGAATATATAAGATGCTGTACAGCAGAAATTGACAGAATACTGTAAACCTACTATGATGGAAAAAATAAAAATCACTTAAAAAAAAGAAAAAGAAAAAAGAACTCCCACAACTCAACTAAAATACAATTAAAAATGAGCAAAGGACTTGAATAGATGTAAAGAACTTATACAAATGGTCAATAGACACATGACAGGATGCACAATATCACCAGTCATTAGGAAATGCAAAAACCATAATGAGATACTATTTCACACCCATTAAGATGGTTATTATCAAAAAAATATTTTTTAGTAACAAGTGTTTGTGAGGATGTGGACAAACTGGAATCTTTGTGCATAACTAATGGAAGCATAAAAAGGATCCAGTCTCTGTGTAAAAGTACGGGGGTTCCTTCAAAGGGTAAATACAGAATGATCATAGGATCTAGCAATTTCACTTCCAGGCACATAAACTAGAGAATTGAAAGCAGGAATGCTAACAGATACTTGCACACCAATGTTCACAGCAGCATTATTCATAATAACCAAAAGGAAACAACCCATTACCCAAACAAAATTTGGCATATACATAAAACAATATTATTCAGCCTTAAAAAAGGAATGAAATTCTGATACATGCTACAACATGGATGAACCTTGAGGACACCACGGTAGGTGAAATAAACCAGATAAAAAAGGACAAATATTGTATGATTCCACTTATATGGGACCTAGAACAGGCAAATTCTCAGACAGAAAAATACAACAGAAGGTACAAGGGCGTGGGGAGAGCTGTAGTTTAACAGGTACAGGGTTCTGTTTGGGATGATGAAAATTTTCTAGAAATGGATAATGGTAATGGTTGAATGCACTTAATGTCACTGAATCACACATTGAAAACTGGTTAAAATGGTAAATTTTATGTTACATTTTATCACACTAAAAAGCAAAGACTTTTTAAAGCCTTTCTTTAAAATACGGTCATTTTCCTAATCTAGTGATCTATTTTTTAAGCATTTTAGAATATGTGGCCTCAAAACTTTGTCAAATCCTTTTAAATATTTTTAGATTCTTCTCTCTGCCCCATTCCTCAATCTCACCCTAGTTGACCAACTTCTATTTAGAACAGCAAAACATTACTCTCTTTTCTTAGAGCTTATTTCTACAATCATCTAAATCAGGAATCAGCAAACTATGGCCCTGGAGCCAAATTTGGCTCACCACCTGTTTTTGTACAGCCTGCGAGCTAAGAACGATCTTTACACTTTTAAAATACTTGGAAAAATTAAGACAAATATTTCATGATACATGAAAAATATACGTAATTTAAATTTCAGTGTGATAACAGATTTCACTGGAACAGTGCCACGCTCATTCTTCTACGGACTATCCACAGCTGCTTTCACACTACAAAGGCAGAGCTGGGGAGTTTCGACACAGAGTATATGGCCTGCAAAGCCCAAAATATTTACTATCTGGCCCTCTACAGAAAAATTCTGCCAATACCTGATCCAAATGATCAACTCAAAAAAAGGCCAAACTTCAAAGTCAAACCACACTAAATGTTCCACTGAGCTAATACAGCACTTGTCCTTTTTTTTTTTTTTATTTTTAATAGATCTGACATGGCCATTCTCAGATTGAACTGACCTTTACTTTCACAAATTACATCAAAGATTTCTGTAAGAAGCACAAAGTTATTTTGAAGCCTGTGGTGAATCAGAAATTTGTGGGGGTGGCTGGGTACGGGGTGGCCCCAAGGCCATAGTTGGATGATTCCTCATTTAGATGATTGTAGCAATAAGCTCTAAGAGATTATTTGAAGAGTTGAGTAATTGCAGGAGAAAATACTAGTTACCTACCCCATTATCTATATTTCTCTTCCTCTGTGGCAACAGAATCCCCAGTTTTTAGTTGGGCCAACGAGAAAGTCTTGCGTTATACCTCTGTGAGGTGTACATGGCTTGGGGGCTGAAGGAGATAACTCTTTCCTGCTGCCGGAGTATGGACGTAATGACTGGAGGTTAAACAGCCAGACTGGGTTATGAGGCGAAGCACTAGAGAGGCTGAGTCAGCAGGGCAGAAAGAACCTGGCTCCCTAACATTGCCAGGTGCTCTATCAGCCCTGGACTTCCCTTAGGCGAAATAAACATGAGTTTCTATCTTGTGTAACCCACTGTCATTTCACATTTTCTAACACATGTAGGCAAACTTTATCCTAAACACTGCAGGGGTATAAAGACATAAAAGATAGAGGTAACCCTAAAACACCATTCTGAATGAGATAAATTTTAAGGAAAAATATACGGCCTATTTTGGGATGACTAAGGGCAAGGAGTCAGATGGCCCATTTGGTCAGGGCCTTGCATTCACAGAGGATAAAAAAAATCTGCATATTATGTCTCATTATTTAAAAAGTAGGCTGCGAATTGTGAACATATGCTTACATATTTACAGAAACTCTCAGGAAGTTCCCGTTGTGGCTCAGTGGTAACGAGCCCAACTAGTGTCCATGAGGTTGCAGGTTCGATCCCTGACCTCGCTCAGTGGGTTAAGGATCTGGCATTGCCATGAGCTGTGGTGCAAGTTGCAGATGCTGCTCGGATCCTGTGTGGCTGAGGCTGTGGCACAGGTCAGCAGCTGCAGCTCTGATTCAACCCCTAGTCTGAGAACTTCCCTATGCCTGGGGTGCTGCCCTAAAAAACAAAAAAAGAAAAGAAACTCTCAGAAAAGACGCCTAAGAAATCAAAAGCGTGGGTGCCTTAGGTAAAGGAAACTTTTTATCTTGAACTGTTTAACCATGAACTTGTGTTCCTTTAAAATTTTTCTTAAATCTCTGAAGCAAAAATAATAGTACAAATGCTGCAAATTCAAGCCTAAATTCCCTACAATGCTTGAGATAATAATAATGATGAAACATATGACATCACTTACATATGAAATCTAAAAAAAGGATGCAAATAAACTTTATTTGCAGAACAGAAACAGACTCACAGACTTTGAAAACAAACTTATAGTTACCAAAGGAGACAGGTGGGGTGGTGGGAGGGGTGGACTGGGATATGCACAATGAAGCATATGGAATGCTTAGGCAACAGGGACCTGCTATACAGTACAGGGAATTCTACCCATTATTCCATGATAATATAGGAAAAGAATCAGTGTGTGTATATGTATAACTGAATCACTTTGTTGTACATCAGAAATTATCACAACATTGCAAATCAATTATACATCACAAAACTTTTTAAAAAATAATGACAATGAAAGATTTGGGGGTAGTCATTTGTCTTTGAATAGTTCTGTCAGATTGTGGTCCATCAACAGACTAAAATAACTATTCATTCAAATACTTACTGAGGACTACTCTGCACCACTGTCCTAGGGATTGAGAACACAATAAATCAGTCATCAAACAATTAACATGCAAGTTGCAAATAACAAAAGGGAGTCTCGAAGACAGGAAAGAAAAAAGTAATGATGAAGCTTAGGACACAGGGGCAGGCAGGCCGGGGGTCTCAATGGGGGTCTGTGCACAGTCACAGGACACTAAACTTCTAGAGGAGGGGACACTGGGTAGCCAGGAAGTGAATGTGATGCAAGGACCAGAGGAGCTATGAGACATTTTCCCAGGTCTTATGTCCAGCCTCTCAGGGGCCAGCAGGCTGACCTCTCACCTGCGGTCAGGCTGTCACCCCAATGGCATTCAGCCCATCTGTGGTGTCACAGAGTGAAGAATGGGACAGATAGGGGGTGATGTAAACTGGTGCAGCCACGACAGAATACTGTGCAGAGGTTCCTCAACAAATTAAAAATGGATCTACCATATGAATCAATTTCACTTCTAGGTATATGTGCAAAGGAAATGAAAACAGACTGTCAGAGATATCTGCACCCCCACATTCACTGCAGCATTATTCCCAGCAGCCAAGACATCAAAACAACCTCAGTGTCCATCAAGCGATGAATGGACAAAAAAAAAAAAAAAAAGCGGTATCTATACATAGCAGAACACTACTCAGCCATTTGTTACAGCATGGATGGACCTTGGAGGCATTACGTTCAGTGAAGAAAGTGGGACAGAGAGAGTCAAATAACCACATAACATTTATATGTGGGACAGCAACAACAAAGTCAAATATCAAACTCATAGAAACAGAGTAGTGGTTGCCAGGGATGGGCGGTGTGGAAAATAGGGAAAGATTGGTAAAAAGGTACAAACCTCCAAACTTCCAACTACAAGATGAGTAAGGTCTGAGAACCTAACGTATAACATTATGACTGTAGTTGAGGAAGGAAGGGGAGAAGGGAGGGAGGGAGGAAAGGAAAGAAGGAAGTAAGGAAAAGAAGGGGGGGAAGGAAAAGAAAGGGAGGGAGGAAAAGAGGGAGGAAGGAAAGGAAGGACAAACTGTGAGGTGATTATTATATTAATTAACTAGATGGGAGGAATTCTTTAACGATATATATCAAAGTCTCAAGATGTACACTTTATATCAGTTTTATTTGTCAACCACACTTCAATAAAGCTAGGGAAAAAACTGCAAAAAGAAAACCATCTTTCCAATAACGGGTAAATAGAGGGGAGTTGTGAGGAGCTAAGTGTGTCCTAGCCACTGTGGGGAGCTTTTCAAGCATAGCTCTCTGTAAGCCCTTTCTTTTCTTTCTTTTTTAGGGCCACAGGTGTGGCATACGGAAGTTCTCAGGCTAGGGGTCGAATCAGAGCTGCAGCCCCCGACCTCCGCCACAGCCACAGCCACAGGGGATCCAAGCTGCATCTGCAACCTACAGTTGCAGTTCATGGCAACGCCAGATCCTTAACCCACTGAGCAAGGCCAGGGATCGAACCCACATCCTCATGGATACTAGTTGGGTTTGTTTCCACTGATCCACAATGGGAACTCCTGGAAGCACTTTCGAGCATGCATGCAGTTTAGCCACTCAGCTAGGTGAATGCTGACAACAACACCCAAAATTCATTAATCCCCAACTCAAAAGGAAGTCATCATCCCACTAACTGATGGATCAATTTAGCCAAAATTGCCAAGTTTCATACATGCAGCAAATCGTTATTTCCAAAAAAAAATCCATATTGTGTCTCAGATAAACAGAGGAGCTTCATTTAGTTCAGCACCACACAGCTCGGGCAGACAGAACTGAATCTATCTCTACTGTCTGTCACTTTCCCTTCTGTTCAGAGAATAAGAGTCTGATGCTGAAAACATTTCGCTAAAAAGATTTTCTGTATCTGCAGGGAAAATGATAAACTTTGTTTTTAAAAATCTTCCAAATTAAAAAGAAAAAATTTTAAATCCCAGTGGAGATGAGAAAGGTCAAAAGGAATTTTCAAAATTAGGTCACCCCAAACAGTCGCAGCAGAAAACTCTGAGATGATGTTGATTTTTAAGCATGAGGAGACCTGCCACTTCTGAGATTACAGTTTGAGTTGAAACTAAAAACTCAACTAGGAATACCCGGAGATACAGCCATGATGACATAAACAGCTCAAAAAGGAGCCCTCAGTTCTAAGATGTGGCAAAAAGAGGGAAATGGCAGATGCTTTCTTGGCTCTGTGCATACTCCTGAGAGCCCAGGTGGAAACTGTGAAGTAATAGAAGCAATTTGGTATTTAAATCTGCGAGGAGAGTAGTACACAGGGTGAAATGGAACAACTATCAGGGAAAACTGAGATTTCTTGTGGTGTTACTCCCCAAGTGGAAGCCCTCTGCCTACTAAAACAGCTGTGAGAAATACTGACTCCTACATGCTTTCATTCCCGAAGCCAGTCAGATTTTCCTTCACGCATGCAATTTCCATCACCTTCAAAAGAGAATATTCACTCTCTAAAGAGGCAAAGTTCATTAAAGTTTGGGAGGGGTGGGGGTTGGAGGGGAAGTGTGTTTACAAACATTATTAAACCTTTAAAAAAAAAAATCCTATTTGGAGTTGAGGCCTCACAGGTTCGCTGGCACTCATTCTGCGCCCTCCTCTTCCCAGGAGGGTCTAAGGTGCTTTGGGGTCTCTCAATTCCTCTTCGGCAGAGAAAGTCATGTTCTGAGGGGAGGCAGCCCTTCCAGCACAAGGGCTGAAAGCCCCATTTCCTGCCTGCTTACGAATTCATCTTTCCTCCACGCTTACCTCAGGTGGGAAATAAAGATGAGCCGGGGGCTACTCACTGTTTCCTTACACTTCTGGTCCTGCTCAGGAAACGCTGTACTTAGCCAGATTCCACACTTCTGGAAACCCCGTGCTTTCAGAACATGGCCAAGGCTGCGGAACAGCACCGGCACTGGGGCTGACCTAGGAGGCCTCCTGCAGGACCCTTTCTTTTTCGGGCCACACCTGCAGTATATGGAAGTTCCCAGGCTAGGGGTCTAATAGCAGCTGCAGCCACCAGCCTACACCACAGCCACAGCAAGCCACATCTGCAACGTACACCACAGCTCATGACAACACCAGGTCCTTAACCCGCAGAGCGAGGCCAGGGATGGAACCTTCATCCGCACAGATACTAGTCAGGATTGTAACCCACTGAGCCACAATGGAAACTCCCCTGCAAGCCCTTTTCTTGACTCCTCTGTATACTCTGTTGGGTTTGCTCGTTCTCCAGAACAGAAGGAGCTTATCAAAAAGCAGGGGTAAGGAGTTCCCGTCATGGCGCAGTGATTAACAAATCCAACTAGGAACCATGAAGTTGCGGGTTCAATCTCTGGCCTTGCTCAGTGGGTTAAGGATCCGGCGTTGCCGTGAGCTGTGGTGTAGGTCACAGAGGCGGCTCAGATCTGGTGTTTCTGTGGCTGTGGAGTAGGTCAGCAACTGTAGCTCTGATGTGACCCCTAACCTGGGAACCTCCATACGCTATGGGTGGGGCCTTAAAAACCAAAAAAACAAGCAGGGGTAAAAAGGACAAATCAATTGCAGGCAGTCAGATTGACTACAAGCAAGGCACTTTTTAAGACAGGATCAATGGGTCCATATTTCTGCTAACAGGAAAAAAAAATTATTAAAGAAATCAAAATGTTATATAATAATATTTTCAGAAATTCTCTTTCAAAGTGATTTACCCGAGCAGTCAACATGGAAAACCCTTCCTTTCTCAGTTAACACCACTGCCTAAAGGAACATTTTATTAGAGCCAGTTACTATGCTTATTTAACCAATATTGAACTTTTAACCATATGTCAAGCTCTAAGCTAAATATACTAAAAACTTAAAAAATTCAAGAGTCTCTTGATGGCTCAGTGGGTTTAGGATCCCAGCACTGTCACTGCTGTGGCATGGGTTCAATCCCTGGCTCAGAAACTTCAGCATGCCACAAGCGTAGCCAAAAAAAAAAAATTTTAATGTTAAGGTTAAATAACAAAATACATACATTATCTTACATAATCTTTACAACACTGAGAAACTAAATCTCAGAAAGGTTAAAAAAAAAAAAAAGAAATGTAGGCCTGTCTAACCCCAGAATCCCTAGTCTCTACACCACATGGTGCTGCATTGCTCTCTAGTTGTTTTACGTAATGCTCCAATGCATAAATTTTAAACTATTTTTTGGCCACACCCAAGGCATGCAAAAGTTCCTGGACCAGGGATCTAACCCACACTACAGAAGCAAACTGAGCCACAGCAGTGAAAACGCTGGATCCTTAACTGTTAGGCCACCAGGGAACTTCTAAACTCTTCAAAAATAGGAATTAAGTCGTCTACTTATCTTCATGGTGCCTGAAACCCAAGCAATGGTCAGAACGTTACAAAGCATTTAAATAATGCTGACTGGACTTTAGTACCAAATAGTTTATTTTTTAACAGTCCTATTTCTCCAAATCCTCAAGAACCACCTAAGGAGGCATCTGAGCCCATTGCCACCCTCTCTGATGAAAGAGTCAGGGATTGGCACAAACACAAACTCAAGCATGCACATGTCTTTTCCTCCCTTACATGAGAACCCAAGGGATGGGTGATTTTAACAACAAATGAGTGAAGGAGATACACCCTGGAGCCCATGGAGATTTCCCCCTCAACTAAACAGAGCACAGGAATAAAAAAGACCAAAAATTTTTCCCCGTAAGCACTTCCATTCCCTTGTGCGTCCAGAACTAAGTCTTAGATTTTAAGACCTGAAGCTTGTCAACATCCTTTCTAGCTGCAGACAAATTAGTGGAAACTAAAATTAAAAATAAGATTCAGGGAGTTCCCGTCATGGCTCAGCAGTTAACGAATCTGACTAGGAACCATGAGGTTGCTGGTTCGATCCCTGGCCTTGCTCAGTGGGTTAAGGATCCGGCGTTGCTGTGAGCTGTGGTGTAGGTTGCAGATGTGGCTCGGATCCCGCGTTGCTGCGGCTGTGGCTTCGGTCGGCAGCTGTAGCTCCAATTAGTCCTCTAGCCTGGAAACTTCCACATGCCGCGGGTATGGCCCTAAAATGACAAAAAGGCAAAAAAATAATAATAAAAAAATAAAATAAATAAAAATAAAAATAAGATTCAGGAGTTCCCGTCATGGCACAGCAGAAACAAATCCAACTAGTGTCCATGAGGACTCTGGTTCAAACCCTGGCTTGCTCAGTGGATCAATGATCCGGCATTGCCATGAGCTATTGTGTAGGATGTAGACTCGGCTCAGATCCCCCATTGCTGTGGCTGTGGCGTAGGCCCTCAGGTGTAGGTCCAATTCAACCCCTAGCCTGGGAATTTCCACATGCCATGGGCGCAGCCCTAAAAAGCAAAAAATAAATAAATATGTAAGATTCATACCAGCAATCCCACTCCTGGGCATCTATCCAGAGAAAACTGTAATTTGAAAAGATAATGCACCCCTGCGCTCGCTGCAGCACTATTTACAGTAGCCAAGACATGGAAGCAACCTAAATGTCCATCAACAGAGGACTGAATGAAGAAGATGTGGTACATATACGCAATGGACTATTACTCAGCCATAAAAAAGAATGAAGTAATGCTATTTTCAGCGACATGGATGGACCTAGAGATTATCACACTGAGTGAAGGAAGAGAAAGACAAATATCTTATGATGCCACTTATAGGTGTAATCTAGTAAAAATGATACAAAAAAACTTATTTATAAGACAAGCTCACAAATTTCGAAATCAACTTACATTCACCAAAGAGGAAACCATGGGGGTGGGATAAATTACGAGGATGGGATTAACACGTACACACTACTATATATAAAATAGATAACTAACAGGGACCTAAGGTATAGCACAAGGAAATCTACTCAATATTCTGTAATAACCTATATAGGAAAAAAGAATGAATATATGTATATGTATAACTGATTCATTTTGCTGTACACTTGAAACTATTACAACACTGTAAGTCAACTATAATAAAATTTTTAAAAAGATTAATAGGCTTAATATGTATCCTTGATTCAATATTAGCTTTACCTAATGTCATATGGATAATTATTCAACCCAAGCCAATACAGAAAAAACTTACAATTTTGACAGTTTTTTAAAACCCCAAGACCCAATTATTACACATGAGCTCTGTCTTTCCCTCACTTTTCCACATTCTCATTAAGCCATTTCATGTCTTACCAGCATGAAGGATGGATAAAAAAGAGAGGAGGAAAAAATGAGGCAACAGTGAGCTGCTTTGTTGTTTTAACCAAAGGCAAGCAAAGAGAAGAAAGCCAATCGAGGAAAGTAAGGTTTGGAACCACTGTTTTCACTTATCTGTACTTGGTCACCATACGTGGTTAATAGCTAGTTTTCTTTTCTTAAACCCTTGCAGTCCCTTCAGGTGCTGTTAAAGGGGCTAGGGGGCCTCACCCCTAACACTCCCCCTAAAATACTTAGGCCTAAATTATTAAAGTCATCTGTAATAGCCTGGAGGTACACAGGACCTAAAGGGAAAAATGCCACATACAAATGGGATCTAATAACCCACGGCATTATCTACTGACTGCATGATATACAGACATGATGAGGAGGGTGCAGACAGAGTCAGAGGCGAACACAGAAAGGCGCCCCAGAACCGCTCCCTTAAGGACGCAAGAGGTAACCCTGCAGGCCAAGGTCAGAACATCACCAGGGGACGTCCAGTCATACCACTCTCCTTGCTCAGAACCCAGACAAACAACTTGACAATTATATGATGGCTTCTACTGCTAATTTTTCTAAAAGGAAAGTATGCTCTGGTCAACAAAAGTGAGTTTCTAGGCCTCCTCTGCAGATACATCTCATCTAAATTAAGAAACAGACATTTAGGAGTTCCCAACATGGCTCAGCAGAAACAAATCTGACTAGTATGCATGAGGACATAGGTTCGATCCCTGGCCTCACTCAGTGGGTTAAGGATCCGGTGTTGCTGAGAGCTGTGGTGTAGGTCGAAGACGCAGCTTGGATCTAGCATTACTAATGGCTGTGGTGTAGGCCAGCAACTACAGCTCTGATTAGACCCCTAGCCTGGGAACTTCCATGTGCCACAGCTGGTAGCCCTAAAAAGCAAAATAAAGGAAGAAAAGGAAACAGGCATTTTGGCTAACACATCCTCTCTGATGGCCTGGTGAGTGTTAAGGCCGTCACCCCCCGAGTGACGGCTGGGGAATTCCAAGCTATGTGGCTGTCCCCAAGAATCAGGGATCTCCCCAGAAACTCTCCTGCCTCATCAGCCTCCACAAGACCTCCACGTCCTCCACCCAGGCTGAAAGGTGGCCCCAGAAGCTGACAGCAGGTCCTGCTTGCACAGGCTTAGCTCCAACTAACTTTCCAATGAGCTGAACTGAGATCTGGAAGGAAAGGCGTTTGTGAGAGTGTGAAAGGAGCACCACCCGTGCTACACGTCCACTGGGCCTGCAACACATGGGGGCACCCACATCACTTCACTACGGTGACAGGCTGAGCAGCTTTGCGATTTCAGTCCCTCTTATTTTTTGAGAGATTATGTTGCCCTCTTGTGGGAAATAGGAAGGTAAAGTTTCACGGTACCTTCCCTTCCCTTTATCCAAGGACACCAGGGAGAGAACCAGCCCCTTCTCAGGGAAAGGAAAGATCGTCCCCACTTAGGAATGTGTCAACGGTGCTGTCACAGTTTTTAGTTTTTCAAGAGAAACAAAGTCCAGACTTCTTAAAAATCAGGAACTATCACATGTCAGCAACCCATTTCTTTTTTGAGGAAAAATACTCGGCAAGGCCCCTCTTTGTGTACTGGGTACTGCATTCTCGTCTGTGGAACAGTCTGGTGGGTCTGGAACATGGGGTATTAGAAGAGTTCGTATACAGGGCGTCAGCACCGCTCGAGGAGCCTGGCGCACAGTGGGCGTGGCAGGGCAAGCTGGAAAGACAGGGTACAGTCTTGAACGATACAGTTTGTCCTGTGATCAATGGACAACTACCAAAGGCCTTGAACCAAAGCCACATGATTCAGGTTTCAGCAAAATGACTGCCAGAAATAGCACTGTGACTAGTCCCAGGTAAAGAAGAAGAGAAAACAGAACCAAGGAGTTCAAGTAAGCTCCGCTCTGGAAACCCCAAACATGGTACAAAACTGCAAGAAGCTGTGTCCACAGAAAGAATCTTCTCGCTCAGATCTGAGGCTTCCTGAGAGAAGAGGAGCTCAGACCGACCAGAGCTTTGTCACAGGCATTACCAGGTGCCTCCTCCACCCACCTTGAGAATGTGCGGCTCCCCAGCATGGAGGCCGCACAGGCGAAGTGAAGCCAGTGATGCTGAATTTGCTCCTGTGGATGTAAGGAGTCTGGGAAGCAGCCCACAAAACAGATGGGGAGACCTGCAAAGCATTAAAACCTTCCAGCGACGTCTGACTAAGACTTAAGGAGGGGGAAGCAGGGAGAAGTGAAAGGTCCTTTCCCAAGGGGAACCAGGAGGCAAGTCAGAGCTCCAAACAGAAGACACTTCTCGCTGATGGTGATGGAGGGCGATGAGTGCCAGCACCGCATGTCAAGGCTTATTCCTAACAATCCTTGCCAAAAACTCCTGTAAGAACAGACCACATCTTTACCTTACTTCTTTTTAATCAACGACTGGAAAGATCTGAAAGCTTCAAAACCATGTCTCCTCCTGAAAGAAACACATGCCTTTTGTTTTCGAGGTCGATCCATAATGAAGAAGCTACATGTTTCTCAACGTGTGGTCCACAGCCCACCTGCATCAGAATCACGAAGGTTCATCGTTAAAACTTGCAGACTCCCGGACCTCAGACCCACAGAGCCAAACTACATGGAGGCAGGGCCCAGGAGTTCACATCTTTCAGAGAGTTCAGCAGCTGGGTCTTAAGTACTCTCAAACTGGAGAACATTGAAATTTCAGACCTTCACATGCAGGGGAAGGACACCAGGTGGGGAAAGCTTTGTTTCTCCCCAAGGACAATAGCATAAAATCCATTCCTGTGATACAGACATTATTGCAAGGCTATCAAATCCTAATGCATGGTTTAAGAATGCCTCTAGCCCAGAGATTCTCAACCGAGATGATTTCATCCCCTACAGAATACATGGCACTAACTGAAAACATTTTCTCTTGTCACAGCTGAGTGGACGCCACCAGCATCTAGTGGCTTGAGGCCAAGAATGCTGCTTAAACATCCTTATCATGCACAGGACAGGCATCCACATCCAAAACGCCAAAATGTGCCACAGCTGAGAAACCATGGTTCTAACTGCATTTTTGCCATTCCCTAAAGAAATATAAACCAATTCTTACCAATTCATAAACCAATTTATTTTTTAAGGGCCTAACATCTGAATGCTTCCTTTGAGGAATCCCCAACCATGTTCATCCTGAGAGAGGCAGTGACCAAAGCTCCAGAAACCAAAAGGTCAAACACCCCTCCCAACCCCCAACTCCACACTGAGGCCTGAGCACATGACCAAGGCATGGCAAATCAGAAACTCCCATCTGGAAATTTTAATGTAGAACAAATGGTGCAAAAAAATAAATTAATTGAAAGTGGGTTGCAAGTGAGGAATTCACCCCAGAGGAGGGACATCAGCAGGGCCAGGGCCAAGTCGACTGCGGAAGTGGCATCACCAGAATCCTTACCAGGCATCTCTGGAGAGTGGCTTAGGCTGTGGCTCTGGCTTCCAGGCCTCTCTCAAATCTTCCCATCTTCCATCTGCAGCTCTCCACTCTCCACACTAACTTTGTGCATTGCACTGCAGCTTTTAATTTGTTTAAACCTGCTTAGACCAGCCAGTGTCCATTTCAGTTGCTTCAGCCAAGAATTCTGAACATAACCATTCTAAAAGTTTTCCTTGGGACTAGCATCATCATGTAAAAATAATCACACCAAGTTCCTACACCTTGGAGTTCCCGCTGTGGCACGACAAGATCGGTGGCAGCTTGGGAACACTGGGATGCAGGTTCGATCCATGGCCCGGTACAGTGGCTTAAGGATCCAGCATGAGTTGCAACTGTGCTCAGATCTGATCTTTGGCCTGGGAATAGCATATGCATCGGGGTGGCCAAAAAAATTTCCTATACCTTATGCAGGGACTAAATGCTTGAGAAGAAAAGGACAGCAAAGCATACACCCTAAATCCACACTCAATAATGACTCCGAGAAGACCCCAAGCAAACTATAGGGATGCAAGGTCTGGGCCTAGTCACCATGTTTTTCTTTCTTATTGTACTGCATTATGTGAGCTTATTTAAGATTCCTCACATTTCTTTGAGGGAAGAAGGCACCTTAATAAAAGCCATTTTGAGATAGAGCAGTGGAAGAGACAAGTGAAGGCATGATCCGTGGAAGAGTCAGGATTCCAGGAATTGTCACTGCAGGCAGCAAGGAGGCTTCCCTGCCCACAGCCCAGCTGAGAAAAGGCCCCAGGGGGCCTTGGGTGTGCAACAGGACGTCATAAGTCAAGGGAACCATCAGCCATCCCAGTGATGCAATGGAACACGTGCCGGAAGTCCATACACTGGCTGCTGGGCTTGAGATACCTTTCCCACTGAAGTGTTGCTTCCCATAGTGGCCAGTGTCCCAGCCTAGCCCACAAAAGCCTCCCCAACATGAACTTCTGCATCTAGACATAATCAGGGGAAGTTCATGGAAGCAAAGGATGACATTCTAATACATTCCCCAAAGGTTATCAAAGGGCTCTCAGAAAAGCGGGGGCACCAAGGAAAGAGGCAGGTTCAGCAGGAATAGTGTGAGAAGACAGGAGGCTCTAGCCTGCACATGTGCTTTATGCATTAAATACAGATGCCTTAATAACCCTCTTAACTTCCTTGGTTTTGCAGGCACATATGGATCTCAGCTTATTCTCCCCATTACATGCACCCATAGTTCTCTCTCCTCTGCGGCTGTCTTTCAAGTTCAATCATTGTGTTAAAATAAATGCTATTCTCCCCTCCCAGAAATCCGGGTTTTCAATGCTGAAAAGGACCCTAGAGATCATTTTGTCAAAGCTGCTATCCAAGCCGGAATCCTTTCCACAGCATCCCACAGGCATACGTCCAGCTCCAGGGTCAAAGGCGGTCCCCTTCAAGTTCCTATGGCTCTGCTACAAAATGCTGCTTTCTCTGTACTGACCTCAGACCAGCTTTCCTGAAGCAACCACTCAGTGGCCTTTGTTCTACCCTCTTAACAACCCAGAACAAGTACAGGCCCTCCTCTGCAGAACAGAGCCTACTTTACTGTTTATCCATCCCCAATCTGGTTATCTCAATTCCAGAATACATTCCCCACAACCTGGCCTTCATGATCACTTGCTGGTATCCTTTAAATTAAAAAAAAAAAAAAAAAAAAAACAGTGCCCAAATGAAAAAGCATCCTTCAGTTGTATCTGACCAAGCCCAAGTTCAATGAAGCAATCATGTGTGCTGACCTGGACCCCCTACTTCCATTCAGCCTGAAATGAAGTTAATGTTTCTTAGCAGTCACATCAGACCATCAAGATCATATTAAGCCTGTGGTTAAGTCAAACCCCAAGACCTATGGCCAAGACAAACTTCTCCCATTACGAATATGCAGAACTGATTTTTCATCCTAAATGCAGAGATTCGTGTTGACTCTTGCTAAGCCTCAGCTTGGTTTGGGGCCCTGCATTCCAGCCTGTCGAGAAGAGTCTGAATCTTGATTCTGTCATCTATCACTTGTGATCTTCTTCCCATTTTGTGTTTTCAATACATTTGATAAGGATGACTTCTCTGTCTTCATCCAAGTTTTGATAAAAATGAACAGAAAGAGCTCACGATGGAGTCCTATGGCAACGTGCTGGTGATATTGTTCCAAGGAGGCAAAAAGCCATCAGCCGACACTCTAATGGGCCTGCTTATTCGATGATGTGGAAGCCACCTCATTATACTATTATACTATCATCGGACCCATCCTTCACCAACTTTATCTACAATGGTATCTTGATGAGAGTCTTCGAGAGGCCAATCATTTCTCCTCATTGTTTTTTTTTTCTACCCACACCCTCTTACACAGAACATGCCCCTCCCCCAACTTTCCAGTCTGTATTAAGTAACCCCCCCAGCCCCTACAGGTCAGCTGATTGGACCATGGGGAAGGATGCTCGATGCCAGAGGAATCACATCATGTACCGACCCAACTAGGCCCTCTTCCACTTGAAATTTAGAAATGGGACACTGAACTCAAGTCAGTCCCTTTTGTTACATGAAATAAGTAATGGAAAGCTAGGGCTGGCAGCCACACATGACGGATGAGCGGAGAGCTAAGGGGAAGCCAGATCAGACTTGTGCCCAAGACCAGATGAGGCCCTCACAAGGCGTGAAAAAGACCTCATTCTAAACAGTTGCTCAATAATTTCTGGCAAAGTCAAGAGAACATCTGTCCGTCTGCACTCTGTGACATATCTCCAAGATCACCAGCAGAGGCACAGGCACAGACTTCTGCAGACACCTTCAGAACCCTGAGACGGAAATTCTCTGGGCCTAGGAAAAAAGCTATGACAGATGATAGGGGTGACCCCATTGTCTGGTGACCATTAATTTTTTATTTTAGCTTTATTGTGCTAAGAGCACTTAACCTGAGATCTATCCTCAATTTTCAGTGCACAATACAGTACTGATGACTACAGGTAATGCTGTACAGCAGATCTCTACAATGTACTCATCTTATACAAGTGAAACCAAGCTTGTTGACTAGTAAACTCGCCATTTTCACCTCCCGTTATTGGCTGGAAGGCACCATTCCATTTTTTGATTCCACGAATTTGACTGTTGGACCTAAGCGGGTAAGAAGAATCACATAGTATTTGTCTTCTAAGTGACTAGCTCAATTTACCTAGCATAATGTCCTGTGAGGTTCATCCATGCTGTCACATAATGCAGAATCTCCTTGTTTTTCAAAAACTAAAGAACAATCTACTATACATATAAACAATACCTTCTTTATCCATTCACCCATTAGTGGATATTGAGGTTGCTTTGACATCTTGGCTATTGTGAATAATGCTGCCACGTACATATGAGAGTGCTAAGATCTCTTGGAGATCCTGCCATCAATTCTTTTGGATAAATACCCAGACCTGGGATTGCTGGATCAGATGGTAGCTCAATTTTTGATTTTTTGAGGAACCCATCATACTGTTTTCCATATGGCTGCACTATTTTGTGCTCCCACCAACAATGTGAAAAGGCAGCCTGACGAATGGGAGAAAACATACAACCAGTAAGAGGTGAACCTCCAAAATATATAAGGAACTTGTAGAACTTGGTAGCCAAAAGAATAACTGATTTCAAAATGGACCAAGGACTTGAACAGACACAAATAAGTAGGAAAAGTGTCAACAGCACTAACCATCATGAAATGCAAATCAAAGCCACAATGAGGTACCCCCTCCTCACGCTTTTATCAAAAAACAAAACTGATGGGAGTTCCCTTCGTGGCTCAGTGGTTAACGAATCTAAGAACCATGAGGTTGCGGGTTCGATCCTTGGCCTTGCTCAGTGGGATAAGGATCCGGCGTTGCCGTGAGCTGTGGTGTAGGTTGCAGACGCGGCTCGGATCCCACGTTGCTGTGGCTGTGGCGA
>PVHT021183526.1:180844-242553 GCA_004024745.2 Catagonus wagneri
ACCCTCTTCTTCAGAGCTCACCCCTCAGCTTCAGACCTATTAAGGTATGGCAACGACCACCCCCCCCCACACACACACACACAAGCTCAAACAGTTACAAAGTGGCAGAGCCAGGATTTGAAACCAGGAAGTCTGACATCAGCACTTACTTTTCTAACCACCCCGAGAAAATTCTCTGCCCTTCCTAGAGCTCACAAGGTACCCCTCCCAGAGCCATCGTCCCACCTCTGAAATCCTACGTCACCTACTACAACTGTCTTGTCCATTTATGTGTAGCTTGGCTACTATCCCGCCACCACCCCCACCCACCCCTGAGACACGTCACCTCCTCAAATAAACTCTATCACCTGAAGGTCAGTCTGAACTATTTTAATATCGCTGGAGGGAACGGTGTTTCAAACTACCCAGGCAGGATAGAATTAGAGCAGGAGTTCTCTACACTTATCCATTTAGAAACTCTAAGACAGAGTAGACCACTTTAACTACTGTAATTTGAATTACAGTACTAAGCTGTACTCTGTAATTTTCTAATATCTGAAATTTGACTAATTATATACACCGACATAATCATTTTATAAGATGAAAGGTATCTATGAACAAACATTAACTCTGATCGCACAAAAATACCGTTTTTAAAGAGCATACAACATAACATTCGAGTGCATAAGTTCTACAATAAAACTAATTTGATATTAAAGTAAAAGTTTTTTTTTTTTGGCTCCTCTATCTGGATTCTGTTACAGATAAAAACTTACCAGCAATCATCTATTAAAAGCTATTCTTTGTCTCTTTTTTCTTAAAGAGAATTTATGAAGTCAATTTCATTTAAATTAAAACAAGAATTCTTCTTGAAACATGTAATATCAAACCAACTCCTCAATTTTTTTTCCTTCCTCTTAATTTGTAACAGAGACTCTAAGAAAATAAAATCTAAGGTTAAGGAAATTTCCATCGATGTGAAGAAAATATTTTCCAAAATTAAAATAACAAGTTCCTCCCTGGTTAACATAACTGATTTAAGTTGCAGATACATGGCTGCCCCTGAGATCACCTTCCTCCCCAAGCTCTGTGAAAGGGCCAAATCCACATCCTTTTCAGCAATTTGCAAGTCCTCCATGGGACTACCTTTTTTATGAAATGCTGCACATACTACCAATGCTACATAAATATTTCATGATACATTACCCAGTCCTGGAATTTCCTGTAAGATTGCACGATGTCTTTAAAACAGTGCACGGCAAGCCATAAAATAATCAGATATAAAAGTAAGCTATCTCAATCCCTTGATTAACCACAATTTTTTTTTACACGAATTTTAGAACAAGTAGTGTTACTACATCTTAATCTCAGGAGAGAGATTTGCTATTTATGTTACTTTACTAAAAGGCTTTCAGAATTACACCTGTTTTTTTATATCAGATAATATTTCTTAACTGGACAGGAGCTTTCCTATTATAATCCACAGTCAAAAATGGCTCAGAGTGACTTGAAAATAGAACATAGACTCAATTACAACATCTAGCAGTGTCAGATATACATAAAAGATGAATAAAAGTCATCAGCTGACCTAGTTATGTCCAAAGCTTAACAAAAGATGTTCTACTTTATTAAAATTAATTTCAGTGCTTCAAATTTCTTATCTGGAAAATGAGAGCTCGAGACTACTAGGATGAGCCCTTCCAGCTTTAAAAAGCTGATTAAAAATTCACTTTATCTACAGCCCTGCCCCAAGACCCCTCCTCCCCAACTCCAATTTCAAATTGAGTAATCTGGGACAAGAACAGCTCAGTAAACAAAAAAACTTCCCCTGGGAAAAACAAAGGCTAAGATTAAGGAATCAAATTTCCCAAACTAAACAATGCTCCCACATTGAGGGACACCCCGCCCCCAGGAAAATAATAATATATGAGAAAGTGCTTTTAAATTTTTCAAAATACTGCAGAAATGTAAGGTGGTATAATACAGAAAACTGTGAAAGGTGGCGAGTTTTTTTTTTTTTTCAGTATCAGAAGTGTTGGCAATATTCAGCTGGTCTTATTTTCTCATGTACAAAAGTACAGTCAAAACCCCCAATGGAGCTCTGTTCTCAAGATAATTAAGTGGTAGGATGGTTACAAAATATTTTTAAATGGCTCCCACCTTGCTGTATTTCTACAACTCATGTATATATTTGCTTATTTGGCATTGATTATATAGGAAAGAGATTACAATACTTGATGTTAATAATTCTGATTGCTGGATTTTGATTGTCAAGTGGAGAGCTGTTGTAACCGGAAACCACAACCAGGAAAATGTGTCTGGTTTTTTAAAACCAGCAGAAGTCATTAAAAAGTTTTATGAGTGGTTGCAATCTCTAGATTTAGATATTTGCAACACCTTCACTTTGTAATCTGTGATCTGCTCCTC
Source organism: Catagonus wagneri (assembly GCA_004024745.2). NCBI lineage: Eukaryota > Metazoa > Chordata > Mammalia > Artiodactyla > Tayassuidae > Catagonus > Catagonus wagneri. Next base: position 183,251 of record PVHT021183526.1, read on the forward strand.
AAGGTATACCATTTCCTGAGCTCTGCTGGGCCCTAAACTCTAATTGCTCATTTTAGACAACTTAAATCCATAGAAAATTCAACTGAAGAATAGCGCAGCACTCCAAGGTTTTGTTTTCCATTTAGGCTTGTCTGGCAGAGTTGGTTGGGAGAAGGCTGCCATCTTGTGGCCGACATAAAGAACTGTTCCAAGAGTGCAGCCCATCGCCGGAGCCTCTGACAGCTTCTCCCGCGGAGGCAGCCTTCCTAACCAGCTCTCCCCCTCCCAAACAACAAGAAGAAAATCCTTAAAAATTAAAGTTGAAAGTAAGTTAAAGAACTTTCGGCTCAAACAAACCCTTAGGAGGAAAATGAAGTGGAAGTGAGGAAAGAAGAGATGTGCGATTCCCTAGCAGCTCCAAGAGCCTTCACAAGTCTCCCGATTTTAAAAACTTGGAGAAACTAAAGCCAAGCTTCCCTCTACCACTGAAAAGCACTCTCCTCTGACCAGCAGAGTTCATCTTCACACATGCTTTTCCTCCAGATTTCTCGTCACTTTTACCCATAACCTCAGGCAAGCAAAGTAAAAAAAAAAAAAAGAGAAGAAAAGAAAAAAAAGTCTTTGATTTATAGAGCCTAGAAAACACCTATAAAATGCCTCTCAGTCTATTCCAACCCATATATGAGCAGATTTAATTCGGGGGTGAAGAGGAAGACTTCCAAATAATGAGACTATAGATCAGCACTGTTCGATGTAACTTTCTGAAATGATGGAAATGGTCCCTATTTGCACTGTCCCATATAATAGTCACTGCACACCTATGACTGCAAAATACTTGAAATGTGGCTACACATGACTGAGAAATTGACATTTTAACTTTATTTAATTTTAATTAATTTAGATGAAGTTGACATATGTGACTAGTGGCTAACCTTCAGGACAGCACAACTATAGATTTTTTTTGCCTTTTTTTCTAGGGCTGCATCCACAGCATATGGAGGTTTCCAGGCTAGGGGTTGAATTGGAGCTGTAGGTGCTGGCCTACACCACAACAATGTGGGATCTGAGCCGCGTCTGAAACCTACATCACAACTCATGGCAATGCCGGATCCTTAACCCACTGAGCGAGGCCAGGGATCGAACCGGCAAACCTCATGGTTCCTGGTCATATTCATTAACCACTGAGCCACAATGGGAACTCCCACAGCTGTAGATCTTACCTCCCTACACCATTCCAACTTAGCACATTGGAGTTCCCATCGCGGCTCAGTGGAAATGAATCTGACTAGCATCCATGAGGATGCAGGTTCGATCCCTAGCCTTGCTCAGTGAGTTAAAGATTCAGCATTGCTGTGAGCTGTGGTGTATGCAGCAGATGCAACTCGGATCTGACCTTGCTGTGGCTATGATATAGACCAGCGGCTACAGCTCCAATTCAACCCCTAGCCTGGGAACCTCCATATGCCATGGATGCAGCCCTAAAGAGAAAAAAAAAAAGCAAGACAACTTATCACCCTGACCAAAAAAAAAAAAATCTATTCAAAAAGATGTTATGACTACTCTATGGAGAATAGGTTGCTATCACCCAGGGCACATACACAAATATAAAACATGGTTCTGCTTTCCAAGAGTACACCAAGACGAAACAAAGAATGCAGACAGGTAACTAGAATCATTAACAGAAAATGGGGTTCCTCTCTGATGGTGAACTATAGGGCTGGGTTAACAAGACATGCAACTGATACAGGGCCTGAAATGGTCATGCAGCAGGAGGAGGGGACACTGGCATTTTACAGAAGGGGAGGCAAGGGTGAGGGACAGAGAAGGATGGTCACAAAGTCTGCCCAGTTGATGCCAGGAAGCCTGATCCCATATGATGAGTGGTTTCATGTAAGGGGATTGTAGGAGAGAACTAGAAAGGTAAGTTTCCAAACATGAGAGACCCGAGGGGAGAAAACAGAATGAAAAGGAAGGGACCAGTATATAGATTGCAAAGGGGGAGAGCTCCAGGCTCTGGAGAAGAACTAGAAAGGTAAGTTTCCAAACATGAGAGACCCGAGGGGAGAAAACAGAATGAAAAGGAAGGGACCAGTATATAGATTGCAAAGGGGGAGAGCTCCAGACTCTGGAGATGATCAGATGCTGGGGATGGCAGAGAATAAGATGATGCAAATGCTTTGTTTTTGTTTTTTTTATAGCCACATCTGTGGCATATGGAAGTTCCCAGGCTAGGGGTCGAATAGGAACTGCAGCTGTCAGCCTACACCACGCCACAGCAACACCAACACCAGGTGCAAGCAGCTTTAGGCAACACTGGCCCCTTAACCCACTGAGCAGGGCCAAGGATCAAACCAGCATCCTTACGGAGACTAGTCAGGTTCTTAACCCTCCGAGCCACAATGGGAACTCCCTGATTCAAAGGTTTAAACCCAGGGTAGATAGACAATAGCTGGCATTGTCAACAGATACTGGAAGAAAGGGAAAATAGTGACTGAAGGTTGTTGAAATTGAGATTAATGAAGGAACCAGACCAACAAGTACTTTAAGAAGTGAAATGAGACTGAGAGAAGAGAGGCTGCTCAACATAAGCTTCAAAGCAGAGACCCCTGACTGAAACCGGAGTGGAAATGTAGGTACAGGAGAGGAGGAAGCAAAGAAGGGATCCACAGACGCACTCCACATCTGATGGAAAATAGCCCCTTTTCAGAGATGAAAGAGAAACAGAGAAGGAATATCCCCTCCTATGGGGACAGGAGGGAGATTTCACACCATATACCCTTTGCGTGTCTTCAATGAGCATTCCACTTGCCTTTCTAGCTGGCATGTATACCTTGCAAAGATGATCATATATTTCAATCCCAAATGTCCCAAAGAACAAACTAAGCCCCAATGACAATCCTACCTGAGTAAGTCACTATCTCGAGAGCAGACAGGAGGGTATGTAAGGGACCCTAGAAGAGGTTGAACCACAGAGGCTTTGCCCCAGCAGTGTACAAATTAGCCCTAGATTAAAACACTGCTCTGGGCCCACCCGCCCCCAACAAAGCTCGTATATGACCTAGTTCAGTGGTTCCCAGTCCTGGCAAATGGTAGAACCACTTAAAGACAGCTGGAGGGGCCCACCCTCAGTGAGGATGATTTCACAGGCTGGCCGACCCAATCATGTTAAAGCTCCCCAGGTGACTCCAGTGAGCAGCTAAGGTGGGAAACTGCCCACTGATGTCAGAGATATGTAAGGTTGCTAACCCAGTTTCTTGAGTCCCCTTTAATTCGCCCAACTACTGATGCCATTTTTCAATATTCATGGAACGTATATACTCATTGGAAGCACTCTTTGCAGATTTCAAGATGCTGACATACTTTAAGCACAACCCATGAGGGGTTTCACACACATTATCTCATTGAGTCCTTTGAGAATCCTGGAGAAGTTCTATTACCTGCCCACTCCCTCACAATTAACAACAGCCCCAGAATGCCAACCCCAGAGCTGCCCATCTTTGTCTGTTGCTCCTCCGTTGTCCCCAAGCCAGCAGCATCTTAGATGTCCTGGGAAGCTGGTGGGCTCAGGCGCTGAGAGATACCGGAGAGGAGCAGGCAGCAGAACCTTGACTAAAACCCACGATTTCTCCCTGGAAACACCTGCCTTTGTCAGCTTCACCCACGCCTAGTCTTTAAAGGCAATGAATGGCCCGGAGAAACACCTGACAAGGCCAGGACAAGAGACTGCAAAAATAGTTCTCTTTCCTTATTCCTGTTCAACTCCACACAGGTGTGAACACGAGTTTTACAAATACCTTACGTTTCTGACAAAGTAGCAATTATTTCTCCCAGTGAAAAACACAGTTACATTAAAGAATCCTCTTCCCCATCTCAGACCCTATCAAAAGAAAACCAAGAAAAGATGCAAGACTTGTCCCAATCTGGCCAGGGGCTTTCTAGCTTTGTCTAACCCTCTCTGGGCTACAGGAAGGGAAGCACAAACCCTGCGGGTCTGAGCCCTTTTTCACCCTCCTTGCAGCTCTGGGGCGAATGAAGACGGGCAAGGCCCAAGCACAGCCACGCTCACGAGGCCTGAGAGCGTCGCGATGTGACATTCACTTTGGAAGGCTCATGGGTGCACAAGTCAGCAAATGCCCTGCTCAGTTGTCAACTGCTAGTTGACAACAGTGCAGCCTAAAGGAGGCCCACAAGTGAACGAATCCACCGTGATGCTGTCTGTGAGTCTGAAAATGTCCGCTCCCGGGCCCCAGACCTCTTACCCGCAGGAGCACAGCTCGCAGATGCACTTCCTCTTCACCGCTGTCATACCGAGGCCTGGACGTCGGCGCTGAGCGTCCCCTGCCATGGCTGCAGCCTAGACCCCAACCGCCTCGCAGGGGGTGCGCCAACTCCCGAGGGCCTTGGCCAAGGTTCGGAACCCTGACTCCCAGGAAAACTTAAGTGGCCCTCTTGCAAAATCCAGTCTTCCGCTTCCCTCCCTGAGCTGGCCTTGGGCGAGAGCAGCACCAAACGTGGAGCTCGCAACCCGGGCAACCTCCCCCTTCACGCGCCGCCCCGCCTCTGCCCGCCCCACCCACGCACCTACCCTGCAGCAGGCCCACAGGGTCTCTGTGACGTCACTGGCGCCGCGAGGTGTGTCCTGGGTAACAGTGGTGTCCCAAGCGCTGCCTGTGGGGTCAGCGAGTACCCAGAGGCTTACCTGGCTGGCACAGGACAAAGGTCCCCCATTGGGCCTTGTTGAAAGTTCAGCAAGAGCGGAGGATGTGACATTCACTTTGGAAGGCTCATGGGTGCACAAGTCAGCAAATGCCCTGCTCAGTAGAGCAGAAGGCTGCAAACCCCACTGGCATCACTTTGGATGGCATTTTCTTTCTCTAGGATCCATGGTGCCCCTTCTTATAGAAAGACTTCCCTTAACTTCCAGAAGGCTGGCCTTAAACACCATTTCGAGCCAATGCTCAGTCACTTCCCCAAGTGCTAGTGATGATGGCAGGGGTGGTGCTCAATTTGTAGTGGGCATAAGAATCACCTGGCTTGATAAAAGCCAGGCTGCCACACCCAAGCCCAGAGTTTCTGATCCAATAACTGGTCTGAGCCCGGCTTAGTATTTGCATGGGTAACACGTTCCGAGCCACACTGATGCCGCTGGGCCACGGACCACACTTTACATAGTCTGGAAGCTCATTTTGCCCTTTCTATAAGCAGCCTTCCCCAGTTTAATGTTTCTTCAGCTCACCTGACACTGAGAATCACTGCATTACAGATCCTGCCCAGAAGCCACTGGGATCCTGGTTTCAACAAGAAGCCAGGTGATTCTAATCCCATAGCAAGCTCAAGAGACACTGCTCTGTTAAGTGATTTGGAATTAAACATAATAACTTCTCTTGGAGTTCCCTTAGTGGCTCAGTGGTTAACGAATCTAAGAACCAGTGAGGTTGCGGGTTCTATCCCTGGCCTTGCTCAGTGGGTTAAAGATCCGGCGTTGCCGTGAGCTGTGGTGAAGGCTGTAGACGCGGCTCAGATCCTGCGTTGCTGTGGCTGTGGCGAAGGCCGGCAGCTACAGCTCCTGTTAGACCCCTAGCCTGGGAACCTCCATATGCCGCGGGTGCGGCTCTAGATAAAGGCAAAAAGACAAAAAAAAAAAAAAAAATGACTTCTCCACCGTGGGAAATGGGAACTTAAAGTGTTGACAAGCCTATCCTTGTTTTTCTTATCCACACTTCCTAACTCTTTCCTTTCTTAGCATTTATGAAGGAGTGAGTTAGTCAGAGGCATCTTAGACTGCGGGACACTTAACATTCAATTTTTTGGATTTCAGAACAGAAGTTAAACTATTGCCAACAGACCAAATTCAGCATGCCCCCTGTCTGTATGCCCAGCAAGTTGAGAGTGTTTTTTTGCATTTTTAAATGGTGGGAAAAAATTAAAATATTACATGACATATGAAACATAAAATTCAAATTTCAGTGTCTACAAATAAAAGTTTTGAATTTTGTAACAAATTTGTGGGAATATTTCTGATTTGGCCTCTTGGCCCACAAATGCTAAAATATGTACTTGTATGACTTTTTACAGAGAAAATTTGCTGTCCCCAAATCTAGAAGGTCAAAGAAGGAGATGCAGAGGGGGTCAATGCTTACTGATCATTCTTTTTCGTTTTGCTTTGTTTTTCTTTTTGGCCATGCCTGTGGCATGCAGAAGTTCTCAGTCTAGGGAACAAGCCCAAGCCATAGCAGTGACCTGAGCCACCCTGCTAGGCCATCCGATTATTGATCATTCTTACGAACAGCGGAGGGTGAAACTGCTCCTTGCCTTCTTGGTAGGAGGTCAGGGCCCTAAAGAGGATGAAGGAAACCTGAGGGGAGAGGCTGGAGAGTTGGGAGCTGCTGCTGGAAGCCAAGGAAAAGCCTGCCTACCATCCTTTGCCACTGACAAGTAACATGACATGGGCCTACATGTGGCGGGCCAGAGAACTACAGTGATGAGTAGCAGCCTTCTCTTGAAGACTACCTAAATGTTATCTGTGAGTCTCCCAGAAGAAGAATGGCCCACCCCTGCTCCCCCTACTTGGATAAGAACCATCCCATCATTCAAACTGCCCTTGCTGACAGCAGCTTTGGCAAGAACCTATGGCATTCCCCACTTCCCCATCCCCAGCCTCAACAAAGGGTGAAGATCTTGATAGATGAACATAGTGTGGATAAATACTAGCCTCAGCACTAGTATTTCTGCAGAGATGGTCCTAGACAGGATAACCTCTCCCCCTCCTCCTTGTTACACTAACACAACTGTCCATGTTCTGTTAGTTCCAGCCAACAATATCCTGACTCAAACAAACATCTCTATAAACTTATTCCAAAATGTCCTTGCCTAAGAAGAATTTACTGTCACTTGCTATGCATTAAACACTTTTGGGAGTTCCCACTGTGGCTGAGAGAGTTAAGACCCTGACATAGTGTCCTTTAGGATGTGGATTCCATCCCTGGCCTCACTCAGAGGGTTAAGGATCCAGTTTGTTGCACTCCGCAGCATAATTCACAGATGTGGCTCGGATCCAGCGTTGCTGTGGCTGTGGCTATGGCCGGCAGCTGCAGCTCTGATTTGACCCCTAGCTCAGGAACTTCCAAAGGGAAAAAAAAAAAAAAAACTTGCATCTTTTTCCTTAAGCTCTCTGGTCTATCTCTTAAAACTGACATAAATCATTTATACCCATATTATAATAAAAACACTGGAGTTCCCTTCATGGCTCAGAACCCAACTAGGAACAATGAGAATGCGGGTTCAGTTCCTGGCCTCACTCAGTGGGTTAAGGATCTGGCATTGCCGTGAGCTGTGATATAGGTCCCAGATGCAGTTTAGATCCCACATTGCTGTGGCTGTGGCTGTCGTCAGGAGCTGTAGCTCCAATTAGACCCCTAGCCTGGGAACCTCCATATGCCTTGGGTGCAGCCCTAAAAAGAAAAACCAAACAAACAAAAACCACTGAAGCTGGGAGGTAAACTCACCCAAGATCACACACCTAATGAGTACTAGAGCTGGGGCTCAGGACTACTTTGATCTTTCTTTTCAAACTTTTCCACCCAGGAAAAAGAATGAATGAGTAAACTGGAGATCTTAGGGAATCACTGCAAATGGTATTTTATATTTACTTCTTAATAAGGCCATTTTTAATACTGTCCGCAAAATCTTTTTGTGAAATTGACATCCAGCGAATTTGCACAATTTTTATTCTCTCGCATTATAACCTACCAAACCCCAAACTCACTGTTGTATGACATCTGAAAATCTGCTCTTTATAGAACATTATTAAAAATCCATAGTTACTCCTTTGAGCACAAAGCACTTTAGCAAATATGGTCTTTTTTAGCATTCTTAACTATTTTGATTATTAAACTTCATTGGCACCAATAGAAGACTAGCCTATCATGACACACAAATTGGGCATCTACTGTTCATTTATTCATTCCACAAACACTTATTGACCTCCTGTAATGAACCAGACACTGTGCTGAATGACAGAGACAAGGGACAATGACCTAACGGAACATAATCTAGAGAGAGAAGACGGTGACCAAAATATTGCCCAAATGTATCAATATAAACTATGTTAAGTATCAGGAAGGATAAATAGGGGGCCTGGTGAATCTGATTAAGTATTTGAGAAAGAAATAAAACCAATCCTACATATACTCTTTTTGAAAGTAAAGGTACTCTTCTTAGTTCTATGAAAACCCAGTATTACTCAAACTCCAAAGCCAGACACAATTGTCACATGAAAACTACAGACCAATATCTCTTATGAATATAAATGTGAAAATACGTTAAAAATAGATGTTCCCTCATGGGACAGTGGGTTAAAGATCCAACGTTGCCATAGCTGTGCTGCAGACTGCAACTGCAGTACGGGTTCAGTCCCTTGCCCAGGAACTTCCACATGCATCAGGTGTGGCCAAAAATATGTATATTAACAAATTGAACCAGCAATATATATATATAAAGGGTTATATGCCATGACCAATAGGTATTTATCCCAGAAATACAAGGTTGTTTTAACACTGGAAAATCAATTATGTAATACACAAAATCAAAAGAATAAAGGACAAAACTACTTGATCTTCTCAATACATTCATAAAGGCAATTTGACAAAACCCAATCCTCATTTTGATTTTTTAAAAAATTCCTCAAGAAATTAGAAAAAGAAGGAATTTCTTCAACATGATAAATGCATCTACAAAAAAGCTACAACTACCACTTTATTGAATGTTGCCCATCGATGTGAGAAACAAGACAAGATGTCCATTCTCACCACTTCTATTCAACACCCTATTTGAGGTTTCCACCAGTGGAATAAAAAAAAGAAAAAGACGTTAAAGGCATCCAGATTGGAAAGGAATAAAATTGTATGTAGAGATGACATGGTCCCATACATAGAAAATCCTAAGAAGTCTATACAAACACACACACACACACACACACAAAACTACTAATAACAAGTTAAATAAAGCCACAGAAGACAAAGCCAATCAAAAGAATCAATTGAATTTCTATATACACAGTAGTATAAAAGTAGATTAAATATCTAGGAATAGGAGTTCCCTTGGTGGCTCAGTGGAAACAAATCTGACTAGTATCCATGAGGATGCAGGTTCCACCCCTGGCCTCACTCAGTGGGTTAAGGATCTGGCCTTGCCATGAGCTGTGGTGTAGGCTGCACTCAGCTCAGATCTGGCATTTCTGTGGCTGTGCCCACAGGCCAGCAGCTACAGCTCCGATTCGACCCCTAGCCTGGGAACTCCATATGTCATGGGTGCAGTGCTAAAAAGCCTAAATAAATAAATAAATATCTAGGAATAAATTCACCCTATAAGTGCAAGACAATGAAAACTACAAAGCATTGATGAGAGAAATAAGATCTAAATCAATGGAGAGCTATACCATGTGCAAGAACCAGAATATTCAATACTGTTAATATGGCAATGCTACCCAAATTAATTTACAGATTCAGTTCAGTCTATCAAAATTCCAGCAAACTTTTCGTTACAGAAATTGTTGTGCTGATCCTAAAGTAATCAAGACAATCTGATATTGACAAGGATCAAGATTGAGGGAAAGAATGAGAGTCCATAAACAAACTCTTAAATTTATTATCAACTGATTTCCAAAAAGTGACAGGCTGGCAATTCAAGGAGGGAAGGATGATCTTTTCAACAAATGATGCTGGGATGATTGGGCATCCATATGCAAGAAATTTTAAAGAGAACTTATAAACTTAGACCCTTACACCACCTCATACAAAAATTAACTCAAGGAGTTATCCTGTAGTACAGTGGGTTAAGGATCCAGTGTTGTCACTGCAGCGGCTTGAGTCACTGCTGTGGCACAGGTTCAGTCCCTGGCCCAGAAATTTCCATATGCCAAGGGTACAGCCAAAAAAAAAAAACCAAACCTCAAAATGCATCATACACTTAAATCTAAAACCTAAAACTTTAAATTTCTAAAAGAAATCATATGTCTTTTTCACCTTCAGAGAGACTAAGATATATTAGACATACACCAAAATCATGATCCACAAAAATACAAAATTGATATATCAAACTGTACAAAAATTAATGTCACTCTTCAAAAAAACACTGCTAAGAGAATGAAAAGACAGGTCGAGACTAGAAGAAATACTTGCATATCATTTATCTGATTAAAGGACTATATCCAGAATATAAAAAGAACTCTTTACAGCTTATAATAACACAACCCAATTTAAAAAGAGCAAAATAGTTTGAGATATTTCACAAAAGAAAATACATGAATGACCAATAAGCACACGAAAATATGCCTGTACCGAAAAGAGTTAACACAGCAAGCCTGAAATTACTATCCTTAGAAAGTTCTGCCTTTGGCTAAGAACTTGAATTTCAGGATAGTTCCCACCATTCCCTAATAATAATAGCTCATTGTGCTCAAGCTGTAAGCAATGTGGTTTACACCAAACAACAACCTTGCTTTCAGGAACCCAGAATTTTTGGTGCATACTAGGTAGATGGTGCCTATATGACTTACCCCTAGTAAAAACCCTGGGCCCTGAGTCCCTAGTGAGATTTCATAGTAGATGAAATTTCTCATGTGTTGTCATAGCTCGTGGCTGGAGGAATTAAGTATATCCTGTGGTCTCCACTGGGAAAGGACTTTGGAAGCTGTTGTGCCTGGTTTCCACCAGACTTCACTCCATTTGCCTTTTCCCTTTGCTACTTTTGTTATAAGTTCTTTTACTGTAATAAATCATAGGCATGAGCATGACTACATGCTGAGTCCTGTGAGTCCTCCTAATAAACATAGGCCCTGGGGGTAGTCTTCAGGACTCCCAACACAATGTACAACATCAATAATCATTAGAGATATGCAAATTATAACCATAATGAGATTCCACTTCATATCCATTAGAATGGCTATAACCAAACACTGTTACTGAAGATAAGAAAAAAGTAGAACTTCATGCATTGCTGGTAGGAGTATAAAATGATCTAATCACTTTAGAAAAAGGTTGGTAGTTTATTAAAAAGTTAAACATAAACCCCAGACTCCTATTCCTGGGGTTATAGATGCAAACTATGGCATTTGGAGTGGATAAGCAATGCAATCCTGCTGTATGGCACTGAGAACTGTATCTAGTCACTTGTGATAGAGCATGATGGAGGATAATGTGAGAAAAATAACGTATATATATATATGTGTGACTGGGTCACTATGCTATACAGTAGAAATTGACAGAACACTGTAGAAATTGACAGAATACTAATTATAATGGAAAAAAATAAAAATCATTTAAAAATTCTTAAAAAAGGGACACAGTCTTTGAGGCATTAGTCTGCTGTGACCCTCCTTCACTTGGCAAAACAATACAGCTATTTTTTTCTTCGTTGTCCCCCACCAAAACAAAATTTTTAAAAAAAGTTAAACATATGCTTACTGTAATATCACCCACAGGTACTTACCCAAGAGATATGAAAACATATATCCATCAAAAACTTTAATATAAATTTTCATAGTATCATTATTCATAATAGCAAAAAACCTGGAAAAAATTCCAATTTCCATCAACTGGTGAATGAACAAAATGCAGTAATGTATATTCATACAATGGAATACTATTTAGCAATAAAAATAAGTGGAGCTCTAATAACATGTTACGATATGGATGAACTTCAAAAACCTTATGCAGGGGAGTTCCAGTCCTGGCTTAGTGGTTAACAAACCTGACTGGCATCCATGAGGATGCAGGTTCGATCCTCGCTCGGTGGGTTAAGGATCCGGAGTTGCCATGAGCTCTGGTGTAGGTCACAGACGCAGCTCGGATCCCAAGTTGCTGTGGCTGTGGCATAGACCGGTGACTACAGCTCCGATTGGACCCCAGCCTAGGAATCTCCATATGCCATAGGTGTGGCCCTAAAAAGAGAGAAAAACCAAAAAAAAAAAAAAAAACTTATGCAAAGAGAAAGAAGGAAAATATAAAATAACTATATACTGTATGATTCCACTTACAAAAAATTTCTAGAGAAAGCAATATCTATAGATACAGAAAGCAAAACAGTAGTTGCCTGGATCTCAGGTTGGGAGTAGAGATTCACTAAAAACATTAGCAAGGAATATTTGGGTTGTGGTAGAAACATTTTTTAAATGAGCTGTAGGAATTTCTATCAATAGATGAATGGATAAAGAATATGTGGTAAATATATACAATGGAATATTACCCAGCCATATAAAAGAATGAAATAATGCCATTTACAGCAATATGGATGGAATTAGAGATTATCCTACTGAGTGAAATAAGTCAGAGAGAGACAAATATCATATGCTATCTTTTATACATGGAATCTAAAATATGATACAAATGAACCTATTTACAAAACAGAAACACTCAGACACAGAAAACAAACTTACAGTCATCAAAGGAGAGTGGGGTGGGGAATAAATTAGGAGTTTGGGATTGGCAGATGCAAGGACAGCGTATAAAATAGATAAGGAATGAAGTCCTACTATATAGCACAGGGAACTATATTCAGTATCTTATAATAAACTATAATGGAAAAGGGAGTTCCCTAGTGGCTCAGTGAATTAAGGATCTAACATTGTCACTGCTGTGGCTTGGGTCACTGCTGTGAAAAGGGTTCAATCCCTGGCCCAGGAACTTCTCCATGCCACAGGCATGGCCAAATAAATAAATAAACTATAATGGAGGAGAAAAAAATAATAAAAAATTTAAAAATAACGATGAGCTGTGGTAATGGAACTGTACGCTCATATACAATGGATGAATTGTGCAGTATGTAAATTATACCTCAATAAAGTATTTTTAAAGAAAAAACCACTTGCAAAAAGTCCCCTTCAGTATCATTATCAAATTATTATTATTTAGTTTTGAATAACTTAGGTCAAGAATTTTCTTATTTCCAAGTAAGGTGGTAGATTGAACATGTGGATTTATATCAAAAGAAAAGAAAATTGCAGGCCAATCTCTCCAATGAACATAAATGAAAAAAATCCTTAATAAAACACTAGCAAACAGAATTCAACAACACATCAGAAAGATTGTAAGGGAGTTCCTGCTGTGTCTCAGCAGTAATGAATACGACTAGCATCCATAAGGATGCAGATTCAATCCTTGGCCTCACTCAGTGGGTTAAGGATCCAGCATTGCTATGAGCTGTGACATAGGTCACAGACATGGCTGGGATCTGGCATTAGCTGTGGCCGTGGTATACGCCAGCAGCTATAGCTCTGATTTAACCCCTAGCCTGGGAACTTCCATATGCTGCAGGTATAGCCCTAAAAAGCCAAAAAAAAAAAAAAATTATACAGCATGACCAACTTCAACTTATCCCTGGGATGCAAGATTGTTTTTAACATATGGAAATTAATGTGATAGATCACATAAAAATCAAACATAAAAATCACATGTTCATCTCAATAGATGCATAAAAAGCATTTGACAACATTCGACATTTATTTGTGATACAAATTCCCAACAAAATAGGTATAAAAGGAAATTTCCTCAACATAATAAGGGGCTTTTATGAAAAGTCACAGGTAAATCACAATCAATGCCGAAAAACTGATAATTTTTTTTCTAAGATTCAGGACAAGGATGCCCGCTCTTGCTACTTCTGTTCAACATAGTACTAGAAATATTGTAAATAGCAGACATCCCCTGCAAAAAAGGAATCCAAACCGAAAAGGAAGAATGACAGTTCTCACTGCTTGCAGATGGCATGATTCTATAGGTAGAAAACTCTAAAGACTCCACACACACACACACACACACACACACACACACACACAAAACCTCTTATGACTAATAAATTCAGTAAATTTGGAGTATTCAAAATCAATACACAATAATCAACTGTGCTTCTGACAGACACATAAGTCTGTGGAACAGAAAAGAGAGCCCCAAAATAAACCCACATGCTTATTGTTAATTAATCTATGACAAAGGAGGCAAGAATATACAATGGAGAAAAGATATTCTATTCAATAAGTCTTCTACGAAAACTGGACAGCTACTTGTACAAGAATGAAATTAGAACATTCTCTAACACCGTACATAAAAATAAACTCAAAATGGATTAAAGACCTAAATGTAAGACTGGAAGCCATAAAATTCCCAGAAGAAAAAACATAGGTGGGGGAGTTCCCTGATAGCCTGATGGTTAAGGATGTGGGAATGTCCTGGCTGTGGCTCAGGTCACTACTTTGGCATGGGTTCAATTCCTGTCCCAGGGAACTTCCACATGCCTCAAGCATGGCAAAAAACAAAAAACAAAAACAAAACAAAACACACACACACACAGATATCACCTTACAATGCCTATCATCAAAAATCCCGTAAATAACAAATGTTGGTGTACACTGTGGAAATGTAAACTGCTGTAGCCGCTATGGAGAACAGTATGTAGGCTCCTCAAAAAACTGAAAACTGCCATATGATCCAGCAATCTCACTTCTAGGTACATATTCAAAAGAAGGAAAACCACTGTCTCAAAAAATATCTATCTGCACCTTCATGTTCATATATATTCAAAAGAAAGAAAACCACTATCTCAGAAAGATATCTATCTGCACCTTCATGTTCATTGCAGGATTATTTACAACATCCAACATATGGAATCAACCCAAATGTCCAATGATGGATGAAAGGATAAAGAAAGTGTGACTGATATCAATATATCAATAAATACCAGAAAGGAAATTCAGCCATAAAAATGAAGGAACAATATTGTGAAACAACTATATTTCAATAAAATTTCTTAAAATAAAGGAAATCCAGCCATTTGCAATGAAAAATGGACCCTGAAGGCATTATGTGAAATAAGTCAGAAAGAGAAAGACAAACCCTGTATGTTCTCATCTATAGGTGGAATCTTAAACCCAAACTCGGAGTTCCTGTTGTGGCTCAGTGAGTTGTGGTGTAGGCTTCAGACGTGGCTCGCCCGGCAGTTACAACAGCAATTCAACTCCTAGCCTGGGAACCTCCATATGCCACGGATTCAGCCCTAAAAATACAAAAGGCCGAAAATTAAAAAAATAAATAAATAAAACCAAATCCATGATACATATTGGTGGTTGCCAGAGGTGGGGTTTGGGGGCAGGGGGCAAAATGGGTGAAGGTAGTCAAAAAATACAAACTTCCAGTCATAAGATAAATTCTAGGGATGTACTGTACAGCATGGTGATTATAGTTGACAATATTGTATTGTTAATTTGTAATTAGCTAAAAGAGTAGATCTTAAAAGTTATCACAAGAAAAAATTATAACTATGTGAGGGTATGGGTGTTAACTAAATTTATTATGGTAATAATTTGGCAATATATATACAAATATGAAATTATTATGTGTACACCTAAAAGTAATACAATATTATATGTGAAGTATATTTCAATAACCGCTGGGGAAAAAGGGAGAAAAATCACCATAATTCAATGTAAGTACTAGAAGAATTTAAATTAACTGAATGTTAAAAACCAAAAGTTTTTCAGGAATAGCAGGAATTCTTCCGTTGATATATTTTAGCTAAAATTTATTTCAATATGCATTTGTAGAATATGGTATTAGAGATCATGCTTGTTGACTCAGAAAACAGAAGATGTGTTAAGTTTTAAACATAAAACTACTCACACAGTCAGAATGGCCATCATTAGTAAGTCCACAAATAACAAATGCTAAGAGGGTATGGAGCAAAGGGAACCCTCCTGCACTGTTGGTGGGAATGTAAACTGGTACAACCACTATGGAAAACAGTATGGAGGTACCTTAGAAAACTATACATGACAACTACCATATGACCCAGCAATCCCACTCTTGGGCATATATCCAGACAAAACTTGCCTTGAAAAAGACACATGCACCCACATGTTCATTGCAGCACTCTTCACAATAGCCAAGACGTGGAAACAACCTAAATGTCCATCGACAGATGATTAGATTCAAAAGATGTGGTATATATACACAATGGAATACTACTCAGCCATAAAAAAGAACAAAATAATGCCATTTGCAGCAACATGGGTGGAACTAGAGACTTTCACACTAAGTGAAGTAAGTCAGAAAGAGACAAATACCATATGATATCGCTTATATCTGGAATCTAATATATGGCACAAATGAACCTTTCCACAGAAAAGAAAATCGTGGACATGGAGAACAGACTTGTGGTTGTCAAGGGGGAGGGGGAGAGAGTGGGATGGACTGGGAATTTGGGGTTAATACATGCAAACTATTGCCTTTGGAATGTATAAGCAATGGGATCCTGCTGTATAGCACAGGGAACTCTGTCTGGTCACTTGTGATGGAGCATGATAATGTGAGAAGAAAGAATGTATACATGTACATGGGACTGGGTCACCTTGCTGTGCAGTAGAAAATTGACAGAACACTGTAAACCAGCTATAATGGAAAAAAGTAAAAATCATTATAAAAAATAAATATAAAATCAAAACTTTTTTTAACTTAAAGAACTGGTGTGAGTTCTGTCATAGCTCAGCGGTAACAAACCTGACTAGTATCCATGAGGATTCAAGTACATTCCTGGCCTCACGCAGTGGGTTAAGGACCTGGTGTTGCCGTGAGCTGTGGTGTAGGTCGCAGATGTGGCTTGGATCTGAAGTTACTCTGGTTGTGATGCAGGCTGGCGGTTAGAGATTCCCCCTCTGGCCTGCAAACTTCCATATGCCCAGGGGGTGCTGCCCTAGAAAGACCAAAAAAAAAAAAAAAAAGAAGCGGTGGCTTACATGTAGAACAAAATGTTCTTCACTTTAGAAAGGGGATCCTACTATTGGCAACAACAAGGATAAAACTGTAAGGCATCAGGCTGAGTGAAGTAAGCCAGACATAGAAAGAAAAAACCTTACACGAACTCATTTATATGTAGAATCTTAAAAAGTCAAATTCATAGTAGCAGAGAGGAGAATGGTTGTTCCTAGGCTGGAGGAAGCAGAGGTAATGGGAAGACACTGGTCAAAGGGTACAAAGTTGCAGTTATGCAGGATGAGTAAGTCTAGAAATCTAACCTACAACAGGATGACTATAGTTAACACTGTTCTGAATACTGGAAATTTACTAAGGGAGTAGATTTCAGGTGCTTTCACCACATACACGGACAAAAAATGTAACTATACAAGATAGGCTAGCTTGACCTTAATCATTTTACTGTGTGTATCAAATCATGCTGTTCACCTTCAACATATACACTTTATATTTTAAAAATAAATTGTATTTCAGCATCTAATAGACATGTATTAACCCCTATAAGCTTCGACTGACTTATTTGAAAATAGGATTACTTATTCGCAGGGTTATTGTGAGACTTAAGTAATGTACGAGTTCCATATTATAGTTTCCTCGAGCTAGAATTCTGTTCTAAATTCCAAAGTCTGAGATTACCGGGAAAGCAGGTGTAAGAAAGGAACTTGCTTCCAAATGGAAAAAGCACTAGCTGGGAGTTGGGATATTTCCAGGTAGTGATTTACTACCATTCAGCTGTATAGCACTGAGCAATCACTTTTTTTTTTTTTTTTTGCACACCTCTATAGTTTTCATATGCCCTGCCCCATTCAGTAAACCAGGGAATCTGGGGAGGTCTAACTGGACTAGCAAATTAGACCTTCCTCTGCTTCACCAGTCTGCGGCCCGCGCTTAAAACTACAGCAAAGCACAGCGCGCTATTAAGGCGGGTAGCAGTGTGCTGAGGGTTTCGGCCACGAGATGGCAGCATTGGCCCAACCTCCCATATACGTACACCTTGCAGTCGTAAGCTAAGTTTAAATTGGAGAACAGAACTCCAGAGTCCTGTGTTCTCCTTCCATTTTCTTTTTCAGATGGGCCCTGCAGAGTTTCAGTAAAAGAGCGGTTTATCAAAGCTCGTTGGGCAGCGACACCCGAGAGCGCGGGTTCTCGCGAGATCGCCGCCGGAAGTGGGTGGCAGAGGAGACGCAGAGACTCTTCTCTACGGAAGACAGGCATTTCTCCGGAGCTGCTGTGGCTGTCCTACTCTGGGCGCTCTTCTCTGAGGAAGAGCTCACCCGCGGCGGCCTTTCCAGCCCCGAGCTCGCGCCTTCAGCTCTACCGACTACACAGCGGCGGGCCCAGTCGGCGAGCCGCCGCAACTCCGGCCCTTCCCTCCCTCCCTACGCGCTGCAGTTAGGCCGCGTCCTGAGGCCCAGTCCCCGGCAGCTCCGGCGGGTGATGCCAAATACAGCCATGAAGAAAAAGGTGCTGTTGATGGGGAAGAGCGGGTCGGGGAAGACCAGCATGAGGTCGATTATCTTTGCAAATTATATCGCCCGCGACACCCGGCGCCTGGGTGCCACCATTGATGTGGAGCACTCCCACGTCCGATTTCTGGGCAACCTGGTGCTGAACCTGTGGGACTGTGGCGGTCAGGACACCTTCATGGAAAATTATTTCACCAGCCAGCGAGACAACATTTTCCGTAATGTGGAGGTTCTGATTTACGTTTTCGACGTGGAGAGCCGCGAACTGGAAAAGGACATGCATTATTACCAGTCCTGTCTGGAGGCCATTCTCCAGAACTCCCCTGATGCTAAAATCTTCTGCCTGGTGCACAAAATGGATCTGGTTCAGGAAGATCAGCGTGACCTGATTTTTAAAGAGCGAGAGGAAGACCTGAGGCGTTTGTCTCGCCCGCTCGAGTGCGCCTGTTTTCGAACATCCATCTGGGACGAAACGCTGTACAAAGCCTGGTCTAGCATCGTCTATCAGCTGATTCCCAATGTTCAGCAGCTGGAGATGAACCTCAGGAATTTTGCCCAAATTATTGAGGCCGATGAAGTTCTGCTGTTCGAGAGAGCGACGTTCTTGGTTATTTCCCATTACCAGTGCAAAGAGCAGCGCGACGTCCATCGGTTCGAGAAGATCAGCAATATTATTAAGCAATTCAAGCTGAGCTGCAGTAAATTGGCCGCTTCCTTCCAGAGCATGGAGGTTAGGAATTCTAACTTCGCTGCTTTTATCGACATCTTCACATCAAACACCTACGTGATGGTAGTTATGTCGGATCCTTCGATCCCTTCTGCAGCTACACTGATCAACATTCGCAATGCCAGGAAACACTTTGAGAAGCTGGAAAGAGTTGATGGCCCCAAGCACAGCCTCCTTATGCGTTGAATACAGCCCAAATACGCTTTCTGAAAATGCTGAATTGCCTTTCTCCCCCTACCCCCACCCGCATCCTTTTCTTTTTAATATTTGTAATGTCGTGTGCTTAAAAGTGGGCTTTGAAATGTGTGCTGCTTAACTACTTCCTTCTCTTTCTTCCTTGCTCCCCAGTCTTTAAGCCTTGGACGCTATTTAACTCAGCTATCCAGTAGAGCTTTCAAGATGGCCTTTCTGAAAAGTTGGTATGGTAAACACTAAAGTAGGTGGTGTGTGTGCGTGTTCTGATTACCTGGTTATAAAGATATACACATCAAAGCCTTTATAATATCTTCCTGTATTCCTTGATTGCAAAGATGGAATGTTATTTTATCAGCAAGGTATTAAAATGCATTTATAAATTCTACTTGGCTTCAACCATGAATAAACATTTGCTTGTTAGCAATTTAAAATATGGTCTTATTTAAAATAATTTGAACGTGGTTAATACTAAATCTATAGATTCTGACTGCCCACAAGTTAAGCACTGCTTAACAAGTTAACTTGATTTTGTGATCTTGGTTCCCACTGCCTTAGCAATATTTCATAATGACTGTAGCAGTGTGATTAATAGAGAAGGGACTCTGGAGCTAGACCACCTGAGCAGAGTTAGTATTCTAGTTCCTTCATTTACTAGCTCTATGAACTAGAAAGGTACTTTACTATGTATGATTCTTTCCTCTTTTGTAAAATGGGGATAAGAATAGCATTGCTTCATTGGATTGAGACTAAATTAAAACATGGACAGCATTTAGAATGGTGCCTGCCACATGTTCCATACTGTTAGCTGTCAGTACCACCTTCCGGGTCATTCTTTCTCCGCTTTCCCAAATTACTGGATGTGAAACCTAGCAAAATACTTGAGCTCTTACTCAATCCCAGGTATTCTTAGTTGATTGCATTTTCCTATTTAATCCTCACAACCTGTGAGGATTACTTTCATTTTTTAATAGATGAAAAAACTGGTATGACCTTATTAAGGTCATACAGCTAACATAGGCAATGAGTACAGAACCGCCCCCTCCTAATCCTTACATGCCACTACTTCATAGAAAAGTTAATCATAAAAAATCCTAGCTTTTTAGGTGTACATTATTCCCTCATATAATTTCCCTAATTCTACAGATTGTGTAAACTGAAGCCTAGGAAGTTGACTTCTCAAAGAAAAATGTTTCACTTCGGGCAAGATCACCCTATCTGTATTTATCTGGAAATTGAATAATACTGAATCATTGTTAGATTATGTACTTTTGGGGAAGGATTCTAAGGTTCCTATTTTGGACTGGCAATGTGGTATAGTGAAATCAAAAAAGTTCCCGTTATGGCTTAGTGTGTTAAGTATCCATAGTTGCTGCAACATGCGGCATAGGCTGCAAATGTGGCTCTGATCCAGTGTTGCCATGGCTGTGGTGCAGGCCTCAGCCCCTAGCCCTAGCCCAGAATCTCCACATACCACAGGTGTGGCCATTCATAAAAAAAAAGACTAAAACACTCCAGTTCAGCTCCCTGATAGTTTTAAATGAAATCTAAGAATATTAGAGCAGAGACCTCTAATAATTCCTCTCACCTCTCATTTTACAAATGAGGCATTATCTCTACATAAAGACATTAAATATGTGATAGAGAATCCCCAAATCTTTATAAAGTTATTTGACATTTATTAAACCCTTTAAAGCAGCAGCTGTGGATGACAGGGTCCCTACCCATGAAGAGCAAGAAGCTGTTCAGATGTTATTAAACTAACATAATTAGGGCCTTTAGTAATAGCTAGTATAAAGATTCCAAATGGGGAAAACTTAGAGGTTATCGATTTACTTTTTAAAATCATTTGGAAATACCATATTTAGTAAATCTAGAGCTAGAAGGTATAATACTGAATGTTTGTTCAAGACTTTAGTATGTGGGAGTTCCCGTCATGGCCCAGGGGAAATGAATCCGACTAAGAACCATGAGGTTGCGGGTTCAATCCCTGGCCTCGCCCAGTGGGTCAAGGATCCGGCGTTACCATGAGCTGTGATGTAGGTTGCAGACACGGCTCGGATCTGGTGTTGCTATAACTGTAGTGTAGGCCGGCAGCTACAGCTCTGAATAGGCTCCTAGCCTGGTAGCGTGGGAACCTCCATATGCTGCGGGTGCGGCCCCAAAAAGACCAAAAAAAAAAAAAAAAAATGTAGTAAGACGTTTGCAAATAGTACCATGGAAGACTCACAAATATTTTTAATTTAGGATGTGGACTTGGACTCGACCTTCACAGTGCCTAAGGAGAAAGGTAGATCAGCCGTGTTTCTGCAACTTAATGTGATAGAGAATTTTACTTTAGGCAAATGCTTCCTTTATATTGTGAAAAATGTCCTTAAACATATTTTAATTTTAGCAATACCCATAGAAAAAAAATTATTTTCCTTTTATGTAGGTCTCAAAAATTAAGTAAAACTGACTTCATAGATCCTGGTTAAACACATGGTAGAGAACAGCTTCAAAATACTAGCATTTTTGTTTTCAATTAAATTCCAGTTGAGTGTAACATCTGATGTTTTTTATTCCACTTGATAACATTTTTTGTTAAATATTACATGCTTGTCCTCTTTAAACATTTAAAACAATTAGAACATACTGGCATTATCTAAAGTTTCAAACTGACATAACACTCAGTTTTGTGAAGAGTGAATAAAACAAGGTACATTCTGCTATGAATGTAATGAGAAAAAATACTCTTAAGCAATAAAGTAGTCCTCCTTCTTTACCATTACCTTAATTCCATCACAGAGAAGGCAAAGAAAACAATTTGCATAGTATCTGCTAAGGATGATCTATGGCCTTTAGAGTATATGTATGTGTGGAGAAATCACATACAACCATGAAAAAATGTGATAAAAGCAATAAATGAAAAATTCTAAGTGAATAAAAGATAAACCATGGCAGATTTCAGAAAAAGGAGAGGCCTGTGAATAAGGAAAGAGATTAAGACTTCAAGGTGAAAGACTTGTTCTGAACCCTAAAGGACAGCTATAATTGTGATAAAGCTAGGAAATGAAAGTAAGATATTCCAGCTTCAGATTTGTGAGTTATAAACCTTTTTACAAAGATCCAGAGTTCCCATCACCACTCAGTGGAAATGAACCTGACTAGCATCCATGAGGATGCAGGTTCGATCCCTGGCCTTGCTCAATGGGTTAAGGATCCAACATTGTGAGTTGTGGTGTAGGATCTGGCATTGCTGCAGCTGTGGCATAGGCCAGAGGCTACAGCTCCGATTCAACCCCTAGCCTGGGAACCGCCATATGCCGCAGGTGCAGCCTTAAAAAGACCAAAAATATTTTTTAAATAAATTAAAAAAAATTTTTTAAAGATTTATAAAGATCCATGTTTACCAAAGCATTTCAGTAAAATATGGGAGATCATAGTGGAAGGGGAAATAGAAAAATCTATAGAAGGGAACATAAATCTGAACTCAATTGTGGACTTACCAATGAACCATTAATGGAATTTTAGAAAGTAGTAGATCAAAGCAGTCCCTTAACATCAAAAGGCAGGTATCAGGCAATATTGGATAAGGAAGAGGCTGAAGGTAGTCATAACCAAAATGATTTAGGAGAAAATGGCACATTTAGGACACTTTTGTTTATAATACTGGCATACAAACCATAGGAAAGAATGCCAAAAACTCAGCAATGTCATTCTGTAAAGCCATAATAACCACAGATAGTTTGATATCTCAGTTAATTCAGGGCTCACACTTACTGGTGAACTTGAGCTTATAAGATAGTTAAGATCTCTGAACTACTAGGTATGTAATATCTTACATTGCTTCCTTAAGATATCCCAGGGCTAAATGTGAGTGAATCTATATCCCCTAGCATTGATTCACAAGCTTATTGAGCCTAGGAATTACCAGGGAAGCCTAATTAAAATGCAGAATTCTAATCCCCATTTTAGACCTACAGAATTTACATTTTGTAAGATGTATCCCAGATGACTCCTGGAGACCGTCTTAGACCTAAGTCATTAAGCTCCTTTTTGGTATCATTAACTGTAAAATAGGTACAATATCATCTTACAGAAGTATAAAAATTAAATGATATATGTATTATTAAGTATCTAGAAATGGCCCTGGCACTTCGTAGATGCTATTATAATAGCTCTACCTCCTTGCTAGCTTGTTAATTTTGGATTTTCTGGATAATGGGTTTCTTAAGGCAGATTAGAGAAATAGTTTCCCAGTAGACTTGCAGAGTCCATATTTGTTCTACCAATAAAAGAATATAGTACCTTAGGGAAAGCTTTTCTCTTCCTCTTTCTTTTCCACTGCAGATAAGGCAGTTATACATGCTTCTCTTCTATCTTTTCTCACAAAAAAGTCTGGCCTTCAAACTTGGATTAAACCAGTAATTTAAACTAAGCCCAAAATGACTAAAGAAAGATGAACTATTATGCTCACCTGCTTCCAGAACTCTCCCTTTCAAACTCTTCTCCACTTGTTGCCAGCTTCTTGTCAAATGGAAAAAGTTGTGCAAGAGTTGGGACTAGTCACAAGCGTGCTGTAGGTGCTATCACCCTTCCACTGCATGCTCATTCTTCCTGGCATGTATTCACTTGGATGCTAAAGACAAGCCCCTTTCTTAGCCAGGGATCCTGACTAAATGAGGCAGGACACTATAGGAAAGGCCTCACTTCCCACTCTTATTCAGTCTAAAAGGTCAACTGGAGGCTCACTCCTGCAGCCATATCCTACATCCTGGCCTTTTAGTTACTTCGAGGAGGTCTTGTTGGTATATTAAGAAGAGAAAATAAGAGTCAAATCCTAGCTTTCAAATTCACTCAGCCTAGAGTCACTGACCTAGCTATGTACACTGAACAAGTTATTTAACCCCAAATTCATTTTTCTCGTTAATTTGAAATTATTCCATAGGCAGTGGAGAACTGACAATTTTTGAGGAGGAAAGTAACAATCAAAATTAGCTCCTTTCCAGAGTTCCCACTGTGGCTCAGTGGGTTAAGAACCTGACACAGTGTCTACGAGGATGCAGGTTCAAGCCCTGGCCTCACTCAGTGGATTAAGGATCTGGCATTGCCGTGAGCTGTGGTGTAGACCACAGACGTGGCCCAAATTCCATGTTGCTGTAGCTTTGGTGTAGGCCAGCAGCTGCAGCTCTGATTCAACCCCTAGCCTTAGAACTTCCATATGCCACAGTGCGGCCCTAAAATGAAAAAAAAAAAACCTCCTTTGCTCGAAAATAGTATCCCTCACCCACCCTCAAGAGAAAAGGCAGACTAGTTTTAACTTACATTTTTTCTGTACAATTTTAAAAACTAGATTTAAATTCTCAAGTCTAAATTAGACTAAATATAAAACTGCTATACAACCCACTAAATGGATTTATAGTTAGTGTCCCTCAGAAGTGTCTAGTCATCTTCCATCTTTTCTTTTTTCTAAATTCACTCTCCCAGTCTTCACTATTACCACATGCACTTTATTACATCAAACATTCTTTAGGATTAACCTGCTTAGTCATTAAGCCTGTTTAGAGCTTTCCCAAACTTACACTTTATCATTCTGAACTTCACAACCCAAAGCATTACTTTTCTCACCTTTTTTACTACCAGAATGTTCCATAAAGGAACAAAAGTTGTATTTCCCTAAAAAGAAAGATCAATATAGTCGATGGCTATTATGTTAACCACTTAATAAAATTACATCAAAGACTACTCAGTCTTATGTTAATTAACTGAAATTAGAACACAAGTTAAACTACTCTTGCCATTTACTGAATGTTTACAAGTTTACTCAAGAAATCAAAACGGCTTCACATAACTTTATAAGCGAGCAACCTCTAGTGGTCCTGCTCAGGCACTGGTCAGCATTGTAGTGGACCCTTCCCCCAAACAAGCGACAGTTAGTGACCAACCACTGGCCCCTCCCCTTTCTCAGTATAAAAGGAGCCTGAATTCAGACTGAGGCAATTTGGTTTTTTGAGGCACTAGTCTGCCTTTTTCTCAGTCTTATGGCTTTTGGGTTAAAGTCATTATCCCTTGCCCCAACAACTCGTCTCCAAATTTACTGATCTGTTGTGCAGAGAGCAGAGTGAACTTGGTCCAGTATCAACTTGATGTTTGCTTTCCAAATATTTCAACCCCTTATCCCTAAAAAGAGAGAAAATCCAAACATACTCTCCCTACCTAAAAATGGCAGAGAAGGCTAAAAGGCATTATTTAAGACTTTTTTAGACCTTGAAAAATTATACTTCCAATGTATACTTTATTTAAATTACAAGTCAGTTTATCTTGTGACATTGCTTCAATTTAAGTGCATCATGGTTAAGCTGACTGGCTGCTGCTTCATCTTTTCAAGTCAGATGGAGATTCTCTTGCATTAAGGCTCTTATTCAAGACTTCTTCTTCTGAAAAATTGATGTTAAAAAGAGAAAAAAATAAGCAAACATTACAAAGATAAAAAGGATAAATTCCAAGTAAGAGCAAACTTTAGTTTTAAGTAAAAAGTTTACATGCAATACTTAACTATAATAAAATTACCGTTATTCTCACTGAGGTACCTTTTCTCCAGAAAATATCAACACATCTCTCTTAGAATACTTTTTCATATATCAGTGTTGTCATAAGCAAATCAGAAGGATATATAAGCTGTATCACCAGATCTGTATCCACTCTAACATTCTTTAAGAGCAGGTTTTGTTATTTTTAGGGCCGTACCTGCAGCATATGGAAATTCCCAGGCTAGGGGTTGAATAGGAGCTTCAGCTACCGACCTACACCATAGCCACGCCAACACCAGATCCAAGCCACATCTGCGACTATGTTGCAGCTTGCAGCAATGCTGGATCCTTAACCTGCCGAGTGAAGCCAGCGATCGAACCCACATCCTCATAGATACTAACTGGGTTCTTAACCCACTGAGCCACAATGGGAACTCCTAAGAGCAGGTTTTGTTTTGTTTTACTGAAGTAGAGTTGACTTACAATATTGTATTAGATTCAGGAATACAAAGTGATTCATATATTTTTATTATATATATTATACATATTATTACTTCTTTCAGATTATTTTCCATTATAGGTTATTACAAGATATTGAATATAGTTCCAAGAGCAATTCTTTTAACCAAACTTATCTACCATCCAAAAATTACAATATTAATAATTATTAATACTAATTGTTATAGGTTGAACTGTGTCCTCAAAAAAGATATGTTGAAGTTCCAACCTGAATACCTCAAAACGGGGCCTTATTTGGAAATAGGGTCATTGCAGATACACTCAGTTAAGAGTAGGCTGGGAGAAGGGTGTGCCCTTAAATCTATAGAAATGGTGTCTTTACAAGAAAGTATATAGAACACAGTGAGAATGTCATGTGAAGATGGAGGCAGAGACGAGTTATAACGCCATGAGTTACGAAGCTATGAGTTACGAAGCCATGAGTTACAAAGCCAAAGGATATCTGGGTGTATTAGAAGCTTGAAGAGTCAAGAAGGATCTTCCCCTAATGGCTTCAGAGGGATCATGGCCCTGTCAGCACTTCGATTCTGATTTCTAGCCTCCAGAACTTGTCTCCAGAGACAATTAATTTCTGTTGTTGCAAGCCACCTAGTTTGTGGTACTTTGTTACACCAGCCCTAGGAAACTAATACGCCGACCTGTATTACCATCACAACCCCATCAAATTATTTCAAAGCAAATCACAGATATTATACTATTAAAAAACAATAAGATACCATTTCTCAACTTTTTTAGAACCTTCTTCCATTAACCAAGGTTTTGAAGAGATTTTCTTTCAGCAATTTGTACTATAAAAGCAATAGGTTTGGGATTTTGGTTCTGTTTTCCAACCCTGTCCCATACCAATTATAAATTATATACACATCACTAGAGATTCTGAAAGTATTCATAAAAATGAGGAGTTCACTATTCTCCTCCTAGTTGAAGGAATGAGGGCATATTTTACCACATTTACAATAAAGATCATGTAACATTCAATGCGTACTATTTTTAGGAAAAGTTGAAAGAAAACTTCAGCAGGTCAATATGCACAGGTCCAGTTAAATCTTACCTGTTAAATTAGGTAGAAGTTCTCCAAGACTACATGGTATTGTGGTACTCAATCTTTGTTCCACCGGAGAAAACTTAATTAGTGGTGAAAGAGACTGTTTTCTTTCACCAAGGGACATGCGTAAAGATGGTTTTGTATAGTCTGTGTGCAAATCATGAGTGCCCAAAAAGTTAAGCATATCATCTGTGTGGATGTTTGGGGGAGAGAGGCTCAATTCTGGTTTGTGTCTTTCAAGTGTTTCAGGATTAAAGAGGTAAATTTCTTCCCTTTGCTTGGAAAGAGATTTTTTCAGAGCCTCATATCCACTGCAAATAGCCTGTAAACTGAAGTCTGATTCTGGAGTAGTCTGTCTTTCTCCCACAACATCTTCTGGGGAAATGCCACTGTGCATAGGACTATTTGCTTCCAATTTAAAACTGGCCTCTGTACTACTGGAGCTATTAAGACTTAAGTGACCATCGTCTTCTGGAAGAGTTTCATGTAATATGCCAAAATCACTAACTTGAAGATTGGAACTAATTCCACTTGATATTTGGCAGTTCCATAACATACTTTTATGCATTGAAAGATCTTTGTAAGAAGCTTTTGAGTGGTCTGATATTTTAATATACTCCTTTTCACTGCCATCTATCTCATCTCTTCTACTGCCTACAGTGGAGGAGAATGTCTCTATTTGGCTAGTTTCTAAAAGCTTGTTCTGTAAAGCTGCACATTCCAAATCTTGTTTACAAATTATTTCCTTATTTAACATATCTGACATATTTTGTGTTGTTGGTTCGCCTATGTGACTGATCACCACAGGTTTCTGAGGCACACACTTAAAGCAATCTGAAATAACTTTCTTTTCAGGCAAATGAGAATGGCTAGAATTGGACACAGTGGTTGCTGAGAAAAAATTGGCCATGCTGAATTCTGCTTGATTATGCACCTCAGCTAAGGATTCTGGCAATACTTCTCTATGTTCAGTATCCATTTGAATTGGTTCTGTATTTTTGGTATCTTCCACTTCAACAGCT
The DNA here is from genome assembly GCA_004024745.2 of Catagonus wagneri. Lineage (NCBI taxonomy): Eukaryota > Metazoa > Chordata > Mammalia > Artiodactyla > Tayassuidae > Catagonus > Catagonus wagneri. Next base: position 211,509 of record PVHT021183526.1, read on the forward strand.
TTTCTCCATGAGCTTCTAACTTCACTTACTAATTAAATGAAGGGGGAAATAACACAAGTTATTAATAATATTTCCAAACAGAGCATGCAATTAAACATTTCTAGTGTTCAAGATAAAACTGCTGACTCAGTATATGTTCCATAGGTCTACCAGTTGGATGACAAGGCTCTACACCATACCAAAGCCCAACAACATCAAAGGACTCCATCTGCAACTGATCACATACAGAAAACAAAAGCTGTGCCTGAAATGTACATCTACTTTGACATATCACATACAAATTACATCTGTTGAAAAGACATTTTCTTGTCCATCTAAGCCAGGGTTCAGCAAACTTCTATAAAGGTCCAAATAATACCTCCTCAGGTTTTGCAGGCTATCAGCTCTGCTACTATAGTGTGAAAGCAGCCATAAACAATATGTTGACAAATGAACAAGGTTGGGTTCAATACAACTTTATGTACAAAAACAACAGGGTGAGCCAGACTTAGTTTACAAGCTGTAATTTGCCAACTACCACTCTAGTCAGTGGCTAGGTTCAACCTGAATTGAATCAATTTAACTTTGGATATGTCGCTTCTAGTAGCAAAACAAATTAATCACTCAACCAGAATGGTATGCCTACATAAGGGCAACAATATCAGAACTTAGCCTACACAATATAGGTTGTGAGAAGAAAGTACTGGAGAGTCTGCCTAGCTTGGGAGAGGTAGATAAGATCTCTGTACAGTTTTTAGCTGATGCTGCTGGTTGTTGCCTAGAAGAATACAGCCTCCACACTCTATAAATGTTGATCACAGATCGTATGTCGCAACAGATTTTTTTTTTAAGCGATCAACTGTTCTCCAAAGAAAAACCCAAGTAAAACAAGAGCAAAATTGTGTAACATCAGCAAAATAATACTGATAAAGGATTACCATGTAAACAAAGAGTGCCGACATTTAATATTTCTATAAAAGTCCCCTACATCAAAACAAATAGAAACAATGCCACTAAACTGAAAGACACAGTAAAGTTATAAAGTGAGTTTCCAGAAGTTCCCACTGTGGTGCAATGGGACTGGTGGCATCTTGGAGGCTCTGGGTGCAGATTCGATACCCGGCCTGGCACAGTGGGTTAAGGACGCAGCATTGCCACAGCTGTGGTTTAGGTTGCAACTGTGGCTCGGTTCTAATCCCTGGCCCAGGAACTCCATACACCATGGGGTGGTGAAAAAATAGATAAATAATAAAATGAGTTTCCAGAAGATCTGTCAGACCACGATTCTAATAACAGTAATATCTAAGAAAGAAAATAGTAACAGAAAGCATTATTAACTTACTCCAGTTTTCTGGAGTTCGGGGAATTTGGTTCCTTGTTAAGAACGGATTAGAGACTAGAGAATCCATTAGTTCCTCTAATTTCACTTCTCCTTTAGTGGACTGTGGTGAATCAGATAAAACTGCCCTTGCAACCTAAAACAAAAAAGAAAAAGTAAAACAAAATTTGCCAAGTCCATTGGCATTATGCAACAAAAGCCCTGATAAAAACAATAAGCACTTCACCATCAGCAACCCTTCCCATAGCAGAAACTGCAGAAAAATAAGCTCAACAAAGTAGCCCTCAGACACTCCACACAGATTATTCAGCCAAAATCCTATAAGGTGAATCAATTTCCTCCCTTATCGTAAATGGATATATGAAAGATAAGAAATCCTCATATTTGGAAATATTTAAATACAGTTCTGACAGTACAGTGAATGGAGCTTCTCTGTCACACAGCTGAGCTTCACAACTCCTAATGAATGGTTCTAAAGCACAGAAGTTCTTCATAATCATTACCCACTGCACAGTAACATTTCTATTAAAAATAGTGCATTCTTCTTTCCCAGAAGCCTCATTATCAGACAAATTAGTGAACAAAGCATAGGAATACATTTTAAAATGGAGAGAAAAAAGTGTACAATATGAAAACAGCACTCTATATTAACTAAATTTTAATAAAACCAGAAAACAAGACATGCAAATTAAAACCTTTGTATCCTGGGATCCCTAAAAAAGAAAATGCTTACAATGGTAATCAAATTGACTCCGATTTACCCTCCTCCATGAAAACAGAGGCTTCTTAGAATTCTAACGCACTAAATATTCCTTGTCATAAACACTATTAATGGAAATTAATTTCACTTTACTTTCTAGCTTTATGAGATTTCTTTTTTTTCTTGGCTGTACCCGCAGCACGCAAAAGCTCCTGGGCCAGCGACTGAACCCCACACCACAGCAGCAACCCAAGCTGCTGCAGTGACACCAGATCCTTAATCCACTGCACCACAGGGTAACTCCACAGAGTTTTAAGAGATTTCAGGACCCTCCTCTTTCATCCTATCTTATTCCACTGCTATATAAATTCTTTAACCAGAAAATGTGCCTTTCCTCCTATATCAGGAAAGAGAAAAAATGATTAACCACCTTTTCTTTAGCATAGTCAATCAATAAACACAGAGAAAACAACAGAACTTGAGAGATTTGTAAGTATTTCAGAGACCATAAACTGGCCCAGCCTCCTCAATTTAAAAACAAGAAAAATGACTGACATCCACGTCTCTTACTTGGATAATATTCATTAACTTTGATCATGACTGAGATAAATGAGGGAACTCCAATACCTAAATCAATATGCACTAAACCAAATTTTTCTTTCAGTCTCTCAGGAATATAAAGTAGCTGATTTATTTTCTGGCTGTTTATCCAAATTCAAACAATGGGGAGCTTCTGTTGTGGTGCACTGGTTTAAAATTCCAACTTCAGCAGCTCAGGTCACTATGGAGGCACGGGTTTGATCCCTGGCCTGGTGCAGTGGGTTAAAGGATCCAGTGTTGCTGCAGCTGCAGCATAGGTCACAGCTACAGCTCAGATAAATCCCTAGCTCAGGAATTTCCACATGCTTTAGATGCAGCCATTAAAAAAAAAATTTAATTGATGTTCTTATTGTGGTGCAGCAGAAATGAATCTGACTAGGAATCATGATGTTGAGAGTTTGATCCCCGGCCCCACTCACTGGGTTGAGGATCCGGCGTTGCCGTGAGCTGTGGTGTAGGTCGCAGACGTGCCTCGGATCTGGTGTGGTTGTGGCTGTGGCATAGGCCAGCGGCTACAGCTCTGATTGGACCCCAAGCCCAGGAACCTCCACATGCTGCAGGTCAGCCCCCGCCCCCTCACCAAAAAAGACAAAAAAAAAAAAAATGGCCTATTTAATTTGTATAAACTTAGCTCTGTAATACTTAGCAACAATAGTATCATGTGGTCACTTGCCAGTAAGAAGTATTAAGAAACAGGGCTGGTTAAGAAATCCAAGATCAGGAGTTTCCATCATGGCTCAACAGTAACTAACTGGACTAGGATCCATGAGGACGCGGGTTTGATCCCTGGCCTCACTCAATGAGTTAAGGATCTGGTGTTGCTTGGGATCTGGCAGTTGCTTGGATCTGGCATTGATGTAGCTGTGGCACAGGCCAGCAGCTACAGCTCCAATCTGATTCGACCCCTAGCCTGGGAGCTTCCATATGCCAAGGGTGTGACCCTAAAAACACTGGGAAAAAAAAAAAAAGATCATGAACAATGATATATCTATTCACTTATTAAAAAGCAGAAAGACGGAGTTCCCACTGTGGCTCAGCAGTTAACAAACCTGACTGGTATCCACAAGGATGTGCATTCAATCCCTGGCCTTGCTCAGTGGTTAAGGATCCAGCATTGCTGTGAGCTGCGGTGTGGGTCACAGACATGGCTCGGATCTGGTGTTGCTGTGGCTGTGGCACAGGCCATCAGTTGTAGTTCCAACTGGACCCCTAGCCTGGGAACTTCCATAGGCCGCAGGTGTGGCCCTAATAAGACCAAAAAAAAAAGGCAGAAAGACAACTTCGCTCAGTGATATTTTGTATCTTTGTTCTAATATCAAAAAAGAATAACTATAAATGTAATAAAGTTAAAAAAAAAGAGGAAGCTCAGCTAAGCAACATATAACATTCATTCATATTTATTAACATTTAATAAAGAATAATCATTGGGTATATTTATCCAACAATTTATGTAATGGTTAATCTCAAAAATATTACACATTTTTTTAATAATTTTGGGTAATTATAGAATGGGACTAGGTTCTAAACAATGAATATAATCTTAACTGAGTAAGTTTGTTTTATGTCTATTTCTACTTTTGGGGAGGACCAAATCTGCTTTAACCATGATTTTTATTATCTATGACCTCCTTTTCCAAATTATCCCCAATTAATAATTAACTATTCTTCACTTATGACCCCAACACCACTGAGAAAGTAATCAATATTACAGTATATTTTTTACAATCTTTTTCTAACCTCTTCTACCAGATGATCTTGCTCTTTTTGGAATGGATCACTTTTTTCAGCTGGCGGAGACCCTCCAAATGCATTACTATCTGTATTCTTTGCAATATTTAATGATGAAAAGTCTTCCGTTTCAAATTCTGTTGTTTTCTTAGAAACTATTTCATTCTTCTCTCTAGGAGTTTTCACTTCCATGTCCTGAAGAAGACAGACATGTAATGTTAAAACCGTAAATAATTGCAGCTGACATTTATTAGAGATTCCTGAGTTATCATGAATCTACAAAAGATTGTTAACATTATTGTGAAATTACATGTTCACTGGCACAATTTCAAAATTCCAATATTCCCACTTAGAAGTAAGAGCAAATGTATAAGCAGGGATGATATATAATGTACACACACTGGGAAATGTGAAAACAGAAATTTAACTGTGATATCAACAAAAGTCAAGAAAATTTTATCAGGAGTTCCTGTCATGGCTCAGTGGTTAACGAATCCGACTAGGAACCATGAGGTTGCAGGTTCGATCCCCGGCGTTGCTCAGTGGGTTAAGGATTTGGCATGGCCGTGAGCTGTGGTGTAGGTTGCAGACGCGGCTTGGATCCCGCGTTGCTGTGGCTGTGGCGAAGGCCTGAAGCTACAGCTCCTGTTAGACCCCTAGCCTGGGAACCCCCATATGCCACGGGTGTGGCCCTAGATAAGGCAAAAAGACAAAAAAAAAAGAAAGAAAGAAAGAAAGAAAGAAAATTTTATCATAAGTGAGTATGGTCAGAATTAACTTAATTGTTTTAAAATGTACCTTTTCAAGTAATGTAACATTATTCCTATCTGATGATGAAATGGCCTGCAACAGGAAAGAAGCAGGGCTAAAAGGGAAAAAAATAAGTAAATATAAGTTAATAGTAAGAAAGAACTCCATTCACCTGAAGTATCTGAATATAAAGAAACTGTCTGCCCCGTATCTGTCCGTTACGATTTCACTCAATTCGTCCCGGTCATCAAAAGGCAGTTTATTCTAGGGAGGTATGGTGACAATTAGAGCAGTACTCCAGCCCAATTTGTGTATCAGCCTCCCAAATTAAGAACATTTTCCTTACCCACTACGTATTTTAAGTGAACAGTACTTTTTACAAGGGTTGACCTGATGAACAGTTAAAAATTTAAGTACAGGGTAAAAACAAATTCAATTAACTAGAATGATATTATTACATCACAGAATTTCATTGTAGCAGAGACTGTCAGATGCCTTGGATATATCATGTCCAAAATCAACTTCTCTTAGGTTAAATTTTCTAAAGCAAGTATGTTACACTTATGGTAAATGCATGAAACTATTCAATTTCAGCTTGCTGCATTCCACACACAGTATTCCTTGATCACTTAGATTCTCTTGCCCCTTTTGGTCATCATGAAAACCTTATGTATCTTTTCACTGTAATTACAAAATAAGTTATTAATTTTTAAGCCTTCAAAGCAATGATAATTCAAATAATTTATCTCCATCTTGAAAATGCTTTCAAATTCAATCATGGATTGGGTCTGCTCGTGGACCAAAAGCTTTTCTATTCTAGGTAAAATGAAAGGCAGGATTACCAGAGACCTCAGGATTACCTTTCAACATCAGGCATGTTTTTCTTTCTGTTCATACATAGAACAGTACATAATAACAGCTTTGCAAATATTTTATAAGAGCAAATACGCATTTCAAACTTCTTCAAGTGTGTCCTTGCAATCATTTACCTTCCAAACATAATTCAAAATCACTCAAATTATTCAAGATTTAACTTCACCTCCACAGAATATAATCTAGATATCTAAGGCAAAAAAAATATTGATTATTATCTACTGTGATTTTAACCAAAATTTTCCCCAGGCTTGATATTAAAATGATCAGAAAAAACTTTGAAGCAGGGCTAGCTAGCTATAGACCAACAATGCCATTAAGATGTCACCAAAAGACTCATAAGTTCCTTGAAGACGAAAATTATGACTTACCAAAGGCTATTCCCAAGGACCAACATAGAGCCTGGTGCTTGGAAGTGCAATACATATTTATAACTGATAGATGATTGACTAATTCATGAATAAACAAATAAATGTCTCTTGAAGATGAGGATTTATAGATGCCTATAAACTAAATTTTTCTCTCTGAATCATTCTTACAAAGCTTCACAACAGAGAAAAATGAAACCACAATCTATACCTTCCTCTCCCAAACTTCTGATTGGCACATGCTATTAGTCTTGTTAATATCTCAATTCAGATCAACTTTAAAGCAGCCCTGGCTCAGTCCTTACTCCCTATCCACTTGCCATGCCAAAAATGAGGCCCATGAAATCCTAGCCCTGTAATAGATAAAAAGAAAGGGTGTTGATCCTATTGTGGAAATTTATCCAAAGGCACTTCCAAAAGAAAAAGATATGCTTTTTATAGCAGTAAAAATTTTGAGAAAAATCTAAAGTCTAAAAATAAGTAAATGTGGAGTTCCCATTGTGGCTCAGCAGTAACAAACCTGACTAAAATCTATGAGGACAAGGCTTTGATCCCTGGCCTCGCTCAATGTGTTGAGGATCCAGCATTGCCATGAGCTGTGGTGCAGGTCACAGACTTGGCTTGGATCCCACATTGCTGTGGCTGTGGCACAGGCCGGCGACTTCAGCTGCGATTTGACCCCTAGCCAGGGAATTTCCATGTACTGTGGGTGCAGTCCTAAAAAGACAAAAAATAAAAAATAAAAAATAATTTTAATAAAAATAAATGTTACCAAGCTATTTTAAGTGAAAACTGGTAATATGTAAATATTAAGTAAACATATACCACAAACTAAAAAAAATCTCCATTTATTCTAAATGTTGGGAAAATCTTATATTTTAGCATATAAGACTATATCCATACTTAAACTACAAGTAAAGCCTATAAAAGTACTTGGAAAATAAACAAGTGATTTGTTAGAAATTTCAGTTAACTTTTTTATTTTCATTTGTCGTTACCATTTATCTACAACTGACAGAGAAATAATACATAGAGATTATAAAAAGAAAGATATGAGGAGTTCCCATCGGCAGCGGAAATGGATCTGACTAGCATCCATGAGGACGCAGGTTCAATCCCTGGCCTCGCTCAGTGGGTTAAGGATTTGGTGTTGTCATGAGCTCTGGTGTAGTCGCAGACACAGCTAAGATCTGGCATTGCTGTGGCTGTTACGTAGGCCGGCAGCTACAGCTCCGATTCAACCCCTAGCCTGAGAACCTCCATAAGCCACAGGTGCAGGCCTAAAAAGACAACAGATAGATAGACAGATAGATATAGATAGGTGGATGGATGGATAGATGGAAGGAAGGAAGGAAGGAAGGAAAGAGGAAAAGAGAGGAGAAGATATGAGATTAGGACTGAATTTTTAAGACTAGGATGTTTATTCAGCATGCATGGAAGATCATACTGCTTCCTATCTTTGAAATGCAAAAAAGAAACTGGAGAGGTTAAGGGTGTAAAAGAACTGCATCACCACCACTAGAAATATGGAAACTTCCTTTCCAGAAACCAATGCAAAAAGAGTTAGTATCCACAGTTGTACAGCAAAGGCATCACTAATCACTGAATTCTGATTTTACTATCATGACACCTCTAAGAGCTCATTCTGATCAAAACCAAACCAGAAGATTTATGGAAAAAACTAGTTATATTTTAGTACTTGTGAATGAAAACCACATGTGAAAGGGCTAACAACACACATCACCTAAACACTACATTCATTCTGTTTTTTAATTGAATAGTGGTGTTAAGTATATCCACTATGTATTTCCCAGTTAACTACACTGATATTGATATGACAGTACAAATATTTAGTGTAATACCTAAACTACATGCAAAAAACGGTTTTTTCTCTGAGTTTACTCACATTACACATGAAACATTTTATTATAAAGTAACTTTTTACAGTAAAGAATGCTGAGCAACAAGTGTTTTCCAAATCCCAGTAACTCAACTCTTTTGTCCTATTAAGCATTAACTATCTTTCATTTCCCATTATCATTTTGGTCACATTTATCCCTTGTCATCAAAATCCTTCCTCTACCACCTCCTTTCAATATCTCAACATATAAATAAATAAAATATTGATTGGAGCTTCCTTGTGGAGCAGTGAGTTAAGTCTCCAGCACTGTCACTTCACTGTCTCAGGTGACACTGTGCTGTGGCGTGCATATGATCTCTGGCCTGAGAACTCCCATTATGCCATAGGCACAAAAATAAAGTACTGAAAGACAGTTAAAAGACCCAGGAGTTCAGAAGAAGATAAATGTGGAAGTCAAAACATATTTAATGCAACTTTTTCCTATATAAAGAGAATTCAGAGTTCCCATCATGGTGCAGTGGAAACAAATCCAACTAGGAACCATAAGGTTGCAGGTTCGATCCCTGGCATCGCTCAGTGGGTTAAGGATCTGGCGTTGCCGTGAGCTATGGTGTAGGTCGCAGACGCATCTCAGATCCCGCATTGCTGTGTCTGTGGTGTAGGCCAGCAGCTGTAACTCCAATTAGACCCCTAGCCTGGGAACCTCCACATGCCTCAGGTGAGGCCCTAAAATGACAAAAAAGACAAAAAAAAAAAAAGAATTCTATTTCAATCAAATTCTTAGGGGCTGAGTGTCCGGCTTTTGTAGAATTCTGATTGTACATCTTAATACAAAATTCTACTTCAAGAAGGAATCTTGAGGAGTTCCTTGGTGGCCTACTGGGTTAAGGATCTGGCGTTATCATTACCGAGGCTCCATTCACTGTTGTAGTACTGGTTTGGTCCCTAACCTGGGAATTTCTGCATGTCACAGATGCAGCCATTAAAAAAAAAAAAAGAATCTTAAGGTTAAATGGAATGCATAAATAAAATCAGATTTATGAATTAATCTACTAACACCATCAATCTTTAGTCCAACAAGAGACTTTAATCAAAATATTTAATTTGCTCTCTCAAGAAAATACACACCAGGAGTTCCCGTCGTGGCACAGCAGAAACGAATCTGACTAGGAACCATGAGGTTGCAGGTTCGATCCCTGGCATCGCTCAGTGGGTTAAGGATCTGGCGTTGACGTGAGCTGTGGTGTAGGTCACAAATGCAGCTCGGATCTGGCGTTGCTGTGGTATAGGCCAGCTCCGATTAGATCCCTAGCCTGGGAACCTCCATATGCTGCAGGTGTGGCCCTAAAAAGCCAAAAAAAACCAGAAAGCACACACCAGGAGTTCCTGTTGTGGCTCAGCAGTAACGAACCTGACTAGTATCCATAAGGACACGGATTCGATCCCTGGCTTCACTCAGTGGGTTAAAGGATCTGGCATTGCCATGAGCTGTGGTGTAGGTCGCAGATGAAGCTCAGATACCTGTTACTGTGACTGTGGCACAGGCAGGCAGCTTCAGCTCCAATTTGATCCCTACCCTGGGAACTTCCGTATGCCACAGGTGAAGCCCTAAAAAGACAAAAAAAAAGAAAAAGAAAACACTCACAAAAAAAAACATGATTGAGACTGGGAAGCACCAACTATTCCCCTCTAACGGGCATGATTTAAGAACAATTGTGATAAGGGTATAAAGTTAGCAAGCCCAATAACTTTACAATTTCTTCAATATTAGCTCTTCACCAAAGATTTCATTATATTTCTTTAGGTACTCAGAAAATCAACAACACTTCCAGATCTAAGAACGAAAATAAAATTCTTCCATAGGTAGTCCTGACCTCCTATGAACAAGAAGATAAGTACAGAGGAAACTGTCAATAGAATAATTTCACATGAAAGTTTTGATTCTAGTTACAGTGTTTCAACTTACTAACATTTTAAGAGTATACACAATGAAGAGGGCCTCAAGTCACTTAAAATTTAGAATTTTCTGGAGTTCCCATCGAGGCGCAGAGGTTAACGAATCCGACTAGGAACCATGAGGTTGCAGGTTAGATCCCTGGCCTTGCTCAGTGGGTTAAGGATCTGGCGTTGCCATGAGCTGTGGTGTAGGTCGCAGATGCAGCTCAGATCTGGCGTTGCTATGGCTACAGCACAGGCCAGCAGCTGTAGCTCCGATTTGACCCCTAGCCTGGGAACCTCCATATGACACAGGTGCGGCACTAAAAAGCAAAAAAAAAATTTAAATTTAGAATTTTCTTTTAGAATTTCCCAAACTATTTTGTTTCCATATCTGTGCCTCACTGGACATAGGAAAGGTGAACTGAAAGACACCTATTTAGGTCAAAGGGTAATAAGAAAAAGCAAAGTAAAGGAATCTATTTAGTATGTCTCTGACTACTATTTAATAATGTTTCACTTCAATAGAGAGCAAATACATTACACATGGTAAATCAACTATACACCAATATACAATAAAAATTAAATTTAAAAATAATAAAATACAAATTTAAAAAAATTATTATTTTTTTTTTTTTTTTTTTTTGCTTTTTAGGGCCACACCCGTGGCATATGGAAGTTCCCAGGCTAGGGGTCGATTCGGAGTTACAGCTGCCGACCCAAGCCACAGCCACACCACTTCCTTAACCCACTGAGTGAGGCCAGGGATTGAACCGGCATCTATCCCAATTTTTTTTAAAGCATAGAAATCTTTTTTCAAATAGCATATAAAACCCCAATACACAATACAGATAAAAGAATGAGCTGTTCAGGTTGAAGCAGAAAAGGTTAGAACAGCCACAGGCTAAATTCAATTCATCCACAGCACAAAAGGGCAATGCAGAACACAGGCTGAAAACTACCAAGATCATCTCAGAAGTCCCTAAACTCTTATATTTAATCAACAGCCACTAGTGGTTTCAAAGAAGTTCACAGATATAAAAAGGCAAAAATTCCCAAGCCTGCATTAGACAATTTTCTTACGTATCTTTTTCTTATCACTTATATCGGAATCTAATATATGACACAAATAAACCTATCTACAGCAAAGAAACAAACTCACGGACATGGAGAACAGACTTGTGCATGAGGGATTATGAAGGACTAGGAGTTTGGAGTTAGCAGATACAAACTATTGCATTTGGAGTGAATAAGCAATGAGATTCTGGTACAGCACAGGGGACTATATCTAGGCACTTGTGATGGATCATGATGGAGGATGATGTGAGAAAAAGAATGTCATAATGTATACACGACTGGGACATTTTGCTGTACAGCAGAAATTGACATAACATTGTAAACCAACTATAATTAAAAAAAAAAAACTTAAGTAATCCCCAAGAATCCCAATGTTTACATAATAATAGAAGGGAAAAAAATGCCCATGCACCAGATTTAATCTCTCCTGAAAATGCGGATCCACAGTGGAAAAACACTGTCTGGTTAAAAGAAGAAAATTATGAGCTATCCCACAGTAGAGAAGCTTGAAAACTGGCTGACGATGTTACTAAATTTAATGAAGGGGAAAACAATCAATACGAAAATGAAATTTGTTTTACCTCTTGGCTAGATCACATTTAGTTCCCAGTACATCACTTGCTCTTCTGCAATCATTTTCCTGCTTACATCGCTTAGGTGTATCTACAGAAACACAAAAATTAATGGCACTTTAATTATGTTTGTAGATTCTAATATTCAGAGATCTCTTGATCAATAATATCTAAATAGAGGAAAACAGAAAAATAAAGTAATATAAATGCTAACAGTAAAAGATAAATATCCAATTGTTAATTGTATAGGAATAAGCATAACAGTGATAGGTAACATATATACTGGGCTTTTCTAAAAAGACAGCTCATGCTAAGTTTAAAAAAAAGGGACAGGAGTTCCCATCGTGACACAGTGTAAGTGAATCCGACTAGGAACCATGAAGTAGCAGGTCTGATTCCTGGCCTTGCTCAGTGGGTTAAGGATACGGCGTTGCCATGAGCTGTGGTACAGGTCACAGACCCAGCTCGGATCTGGTGTTGCTGTGGCTGTGGCATAGGCCAGCAGCTACAGCTCCGATTTGACCCCTAGCCTGGGAACCTCCATATGCTGGGGGTGCAGCCCTAAAAAGCAGCAACAACAACAAAAAAAACTAAAAAAAAGGATCAATCCATAATTCTTCAGCCTTATTTAGCCATGCTTCATGTTTAAGTACACAAATAATGCAATTAGCATATCAACCAGCAAGGCCAACAATTACAGTACTTAGTATATTTTAGCCCAGCATTTATGATATAAATCTATATATTTATTCTTTAACATATCATTTAATAACTATGCATCCTACTATACTAATAATGAGAAAAATTAAAAACTGAGACCCGCCTTCAATGAGTCAGTTTAGGAGACTATTGATCAAGAGTATACTATGGTATACTGCTACAATATTATGATACAAGTACGCACAGAATGCAAGGAGGCAGAAAGACACTTGGCCCAGAGTAAGGAACATGAAGAAGCCATGAAAGTACTGAGAGAATAAAGTGTACGTTTGGTGTGCTGGAACATAGGGTATATCTATGGAAACATGGCAGGAAATAAAATTGATGAAGAAAGCCATGGCTTGGGAGTTCCCGTCGTGGCACAGTGGTTAACAAATCCGACTAGGAACCGTGAGGTTGCGGGTTCGATCCCTGCCCTTGCTCAGTGGGTTAACCATTCAGCGTTGCCGTGAGCTGTGGTGTAGGTCGCAGATGCAGCTCAGATCTAGCGTTGCTGTGGCTGCAGCAGAGGATGGCAACTCCAATTTGACCCCTAGCCTGGGAACCTCCACATGCAGCGGGTGCGGCCCTAAAATGACAAAAGACAAAAAAAAAAAAAAAGCAATGGCTACATTACAGAGGATCTGATGGGATTCCAGAGGTTCCTCTTCTTTCAACATGTTAGCTTCTGAAAGCCTATTTACAAGTGTCCAAACTGTTACTGCTTAGGACCCAATGTAAAGTTTTTCTTTTAACTCATCATAATGTCACCTTAAAATATATCCTATGCTTTTGAATCTACTAATTACTTTTTTTTTTTTTAAGGGCCACACTTGTGGCATATGGAAGTTCTCAGGGGTTGAATCAGAGCTGCAGCTGCTGGCCTAAGCCACAGCCACAGTAACACCATATCCGAGCCCCATCTGTGATCTAAATCACAGCTCACAGCAATGCCAGATCCTCATGGATATTAGTTGCATTCGTTCCCACTAAGCAACAATGGGAATTCCAGAATCTACTAATTACGATGGAGTTAGTTATTTATAAAACATTTTAAAAATAAGCACAAAAACAAAGAAATGAAGTTGAATATGTAATAAAAACACTCCCAAGAAAAGTCCAGAACCAGATAGCTTCATAGGCGAATTCTACCAAACATACAAAGAAGAACTTATACCCATCCTTCTTAAACTTTTCCAAAAGGTTGAAGAAGGAACACTCCCAAAGACATTCTATAAAGCCACCATCACCCTAATACCAAAACCAGAAAAAGATACTACCAAAAAAGAAAATCACAGGCCAATATCTCTGATGAATACAGCTGCAAAAACTCTCAATGAAATTCTAACTAACAAATTCAACAACATATAAAAAAGATGAGTTCCCATCATGACACAGTGGTTAACGAATCCAACTAGGAACCATGAGGTTGCAGGTTCGATCCCTGGCCTTGCTCAGTGGGTTAAGGATCCGGTGTTGCCGTGAGCTGTGGTGTAGGTCGCAGACGCGGCTCAGATCTGGTGTTGCTGTGGCTGTGGTGTAGGCTGGCAGCTACAGCTCCGATTCAACCCCGATTCAACCCCTAGCCTGGGAAACTCCATATGCCGCAGGTATGGCCCTAAAAAGAAAAAAAAAAGGAAAAAGAAAAAAGGATCATACACCACAACCAAGTGGTATCCACCCCAAGTTCACAAGAATGGTTCAACATACACAAATCAATCAACGTCACACACCACATTAATAAAAGTCAAAAACCACATGATCATCTCAATAGATGGAGAAAAGCATTTGACAAAGTCCAACATCCATTCATGACCAAAACTCTTACCAAAATGGGTAAAGAAGGAATATACCTGAACATAATAAAAGCCATTTATGACAAACCCACAGCCAATATAATACTCAATGGAGAAAAACTGAAAGCCTTCCCACTAAAATCTGGAACAAGACAAGGATGCCCACTCTCACCACTTTTATTCAGCAGAGTAGTGGAAGTCCTAGCCACAGCATTCAGACAAACAAAAGAAATAAAAGGAATTCAAATTGGAAGAGAAGAGGTAAAACTGACACTGTGTGCAGATGACACAAAAACTACTGGAACTGATTAACAAATTCAGCAAAGTAGCAGGATACAAGATTAACATTCAGAAATCAGTTGCATTTCTGTATACGAACGATGAAATATTAGAGAAGGAATACGAAAATATAGTAACTTTTAAAATCACATCCCCAAAAATTAAATACCTAGGAATAAATCTGATCAAGGACGTAAAAGACTTATATGTGGAGAACTTTAAAACATTAATCAAGGAAATTAAAGAGGATATAAAGAAATGGAAAGATATTCCATGCTCCTGAGTTAGAAGAATTAATATAATAAAGTGGCTATACTACCCAAGGCTATCTACAGATTCAATGCAATCCCTATCAAACTACCCATGACATTTTTCACAGAACTAGAACAATCCAAAAATTTATATGGAACTATAAAACATTCAGAATTGCCAAAGCAATCCTGAGGAACAAAAACCAAGCAGAAGGCATAACTCTCCCAGACTTAGGCAATATTACAAAGCCACGGTAATCAAGACAGTGTAGTACTGGTGCCAAAACAGACATACAGACCAATGGAACAGAACAGAGAACCCAGAAATAAACCCAGACACCCACAGTCAATTAATCTTCGACAAAAAAGGAAAGAATATAAAATGGGAAAAAGTCTTTTCAGCCAGTGGTGCTGGGAAAACTGGACAGACCCATGTAAATCAATGAAACTGGAACACACCGTCACACCATGCACAAAAGTAAACTCAAAGTGGCTTAAAGACGTAAATGTAAAACAAGACACCATCAAACTCCTAGAAGAGAACATAGGCAAAACAGTCTCTGACATCAACCATATAAATATCTTCTTAGGTCATTTTCCCTGGTCTTGCTCAGTGGGTCAAGGATCTGGCATTCCTGTGAGCTGTGGTATAGGTCACAGCCATGGCTCAGATCCTGTGGCTGTGGAGTAGGTCAGCAGCTGTAGCTCCAATTTGACCCCTAGCCTGGGAACTTCCATATGCCTCGGGTGCAGCCCTAAAAAGGAAAATAAATAAATAAATATTTATTCATACTTTTTAATATTCTGAAATATAACTTTTTGAACTACTAAAAAGAAAATCACTTCAGTAAGACATAATATGTAAAGTGTAGAAGGGAGAAAAAGTTGTTTTACTTTAAACAAAGTAGTTTACTACAAAAAGTATGAAATGATGTTGAGGTCCCCCATCTCAGACCAAGGCTTTACCTTAGGGGAAAAAAGGAATCCCAAGAGTATAAATTACAAAGTCTGAGAAAGAGGGTTACCTCCAGAGAACCTACCAAACACTTCTAAAATACGGGCTTCCAACTAAATTTCCTAAATAGACACAAATATGCCCTCACTTTCAAGGTGACATAGAAATCTCAAGATGGACATGAAGACAATTTCAGGTTTCACAGGGTCGAAACTAAACTGCGAACAGTGCAAAGGCTCTTTCCAAGCTGAAGTGAGAACACAATGCCAATCAAATATGCCAAGACCTATCAAATTAATTCTATCATCTTAAGTAATGCTCTACAGGTATAATTTCAGATAAGTCCTTGTATTGCTGAGTTTTATAAGCTGTGTCAGATTTGATGCCACCAACTGTTCTCAATGCAGCACCAACAGAAGACAAAAATATATGTGACCATGCCGAGTGGTTCCATTCCTTTGGACAAAGTAGCCCAAGCTCACTCTGGACCAAGCGTAACCTGGTTCTTATCTCTGCTTGGGCCCCTAGTTACAATAATTCTTTTACTGATCTAGACTCTTCCAGAAGTCAGCAATTCCATCTGCTGATGCTCTGACAAGGTTTCCAACCCAGTTCACCAGAAACTCCGCCTTCCCTGAAATGGCTTTTATTCCAATCTACCAGCACACAGAACCACTGAAGGACCAACAATCCTAGGTATAGCGAACATGTCGCCCCTGCTCAGCATGAAGCAGCTACAGAAGATGAGACCTTCACCCAAATAGCAAAGATTTGGCACTGTCAGTCTACTGGGGAGGGGGGAAATGTGGAAGCATTTTATACACAAGCCATCTTGTGTTAACCTCCAACCAACTAATGTGCTGCCTCAAATATCAGCCAACCAGAACCTCCACATTTCAATCCCTTATTTGCATGGTGGGAACCAAGAGGACTGTCAGTTGGAAGCCAAGCCAGTTCCCTCATAAAAAGAGACCAAACCACTACCCCTAGGACAGATAAGCTCTCCTGTCCACTGTTTCCCTTAGCAATGTACTCAATAAATCTTTTCTAAGATTTCCTGTTGTGACTCAGCAGATTAAAGACCCGACACTGCCTCTGTGAGGATGCGGGTTTGATCCCTGGCCTTGCTCAGTGGATTGAGGAACCAGTGTTGCCTCAAGCTGCAGCATAGGGAACAGATGTGGCTCGGACCTGGCACTGCTGTGGCGTGGCGTAGGCCAGCAACTACAGCTCCAATTTGACTCCATACCCAGGAACTTCCATCTGCCACAGGTATAGCCATAACAAGAAAAAAGAAAAATAGAAACCTTTTGAAGAACAAAAATGAGGGCAGGGCGGCTAAAGAGGAAAATGAACTGTAGCTGAAAAAAAAAAAAAAAAAAACTATTACTTTTAGATATAACAGTAGTACGGTAACTAAATAGAAAAAAGTCTTATTTTCCTAACAGTGCATGCTGAAACAGTGTTATGGTCTTGGAGTTTCCATCATGGCTCAGAGGAAATGAATCCGACTAGGAACCATGAGGTTGCGGGTTCAATCCCTGGCCTCGTTCAGTGGGTTAAGGATCCGGCGTTGCCATGAGCTATGGTGTAGGTCACAGACACGGCTCGGATTCTGCGTTGCTGTGGCTGTGGTATAGGCTGGCAGCTGCAGCTGCAATTAGACCCCTAGCCTGGGAACCTCCACATGCTGCGGGTACAGCCCTAAAACAACAAAAGACCAAGAAAAAAAAAGTGTTAAGGTCTTGAACTTACATGGTTCAGCGAAAATATAAACGTACACATTTAAAGCAAAAATATCAACTGTTGAAACAGGCAGTGAGTATTTGGGTAATTTTTGTGTGTGTGTCTTTTTAGGGCTGCACCCTCAGCATATGGAGGTTCCCAGGCTAGGGGCTGAATTAGAGCTGTAGCCGCTGGCCAACCCCACAGCCACAGCAACATCAGATCCAAGCTGCTTCTGGTACCTACACCATAGCTCACGGCAACACCGGATCCTTAACCCACTGAGCAAGGCCAGGGGTCGAACCTCCGTCCTCATGGATGCTAATCAGATTCATTTCCGCTGAGCCACAACAGGAACTCTTCGGGTAATTTTCGTACTATTCTTTTGAGTTAAAAATTTGTTGACTTCTACACAAAAACTTGTAAACAACTATTTAGAGCAGCATTACTAATAATAGCCAAATGGTGAAAACAACCCAAATGGCCATCAAAGGACAAATGAATATACAAAATACAATTCAATCATACAAGAGAATGTATTTATACAAAGTAATGACATACCAATACATGCTACAACTTGGATTAACCTTGAAAACACTGGGCAAAGTAAAAAACTGTCCAAATGAAAGAAGCCAGACACAAAAGGCCTCATATTATATCATTTCATTTACATGAAATATCCAGGATAGGCAAATCCATAAAGACTAGAAGTACACTGGTGGTTGTCAGGAACTAAGGGAGGGGGAAATGAGGAGTGACTGCACAATAGGTATGGGGTTTCCTTTCGAGGTTATAAAAATACTCAGAACTAGCTAGTGGCAATGGCTGCACAAGTTTGTGAGTTTACTAAATGCCACTGAGTTGGACAAGCTGCAACAACTAAGATGCTATGTGCATTTCACCACAATAAAAAATTATTGGGGGTAAAAAAGAAAGAATGTAAAGGAACTGCTATCATAGAGACAAATATTAATGCAAGGGAAACTTAAAAGAGAAAAAAATAACAAACCTGGAAGTGAAGCAGGATATTGCAAAAGAATACTCTTCGCATATACTTCTTCCGAGGCAGGATCAAATGAAAGGGGAGACATAGGTGGTAAAAGATCCAGAGCCTTAAAACACAATTTGAAATAAACACATTTTACTCAGCACCACAAATAACAATACTAAATTAATCTATGAAGGGATGATTTTTTTCCCCCTAAAATGAAGACAGAATTCCAAACATACAGATTACCCTGTAACATTTTTCTTTTCTTTTTTGATTACCCTGCAGCATGTGGAGTTCCCAGACCAGGGATCAGACCCGAGGCACAGTTGTGACCTAGGCTGCAGCGATGGCAACACCAGACCCTTAACCCACTGTTCCGGGCCAGGGATCAAACCTGCATCCCAGCGCTCCAGAGACGCTGCCAATCCCATTGCCATACAGCGGGAACTCCTCCTATAACTATATGTAAACTAGCAAGTACAATATTAGGAGCAAGAGGACTTACTCTGCCATCCAACTTTGCCTCAAATGTATTAGTGCCTAACATCAAGAGAAATGTCTTAACACAATCCACCGAATCTAAAAATATTAACTCTAATTCCAACAGCATCTTGATGAACATTCTAGTATGTATTTAGAAAAATTACAGAAAGCAAGACATTTGAACTTTAGGCTCAGGTGCAAGATGACAAGCACACACACGCATAGCATTTCTAAATCATTTGTAATATGATAAATCAATAGATAACTCTCCAAAAGGCAAGTCAATAATACTTACTGGAGTACAACCTTTAATTAGACTGAAAGGAGATAAACCAAGAAATTCTTTCCACTTTTTATGCCATTTTCTTTCTTGTTCAACAACAGAATGTCTTATAGTTGTGAGATCTTCCTTTATTTTATACCTATAACACAAAAAATAAACTTTATTCAAAACATGAATATATAAAAAAAGTGTTGAAGCAAGAACAGTTTGTAGAGAAGGGAAAAATGCAACTCAAAGTTCAATCAATACAGCACACATACATTGAAAAACTCATTCATATGGAATTCAGAGCCTAGGAGTTCCCGTTCTGGCTCAGTGGTTAACGAATCCGACTAGGAACCATGAGGTTGCAGGTTCAATCCCTGGCCTTCCTCAGTGGATTAAGGATCTGGCATTGCTGTGAGCTGTGGTGTAGGTCGCAGATGTGGCTTGGATCTTATGTTACGGTGACTGTGGCGTAGGCTGGTAGCTATAGCTCTGACTGGACCCCTAGCCTAGGAACCTCCATATGCCGCTAGTGCAGCCCTAGGAAAGGCCAAAAAAAAAAAAAAAAAAGAGACAGAATTCAGTGCCTAGGAGTTCCTGTCAGGGCAAAGCGGAAACAAATCCGACAGCAACCATGAGGTTGCTGGTTCGATCCCTGGTCTCGCTCAGTGGGTTAAGGATCCAGCATTGCCGTGAGCTGTGGTGTAGGTTGCAGATGCGGTCATATCTGAGTACTGCTGTGGCTGTGGCTTAGGCCGGCAGCTGTAGCTCCAATTTGACCCCTAGCCTGGGAACCTGCTTATGCCACAGATACAGCCCTAAAAAGCAAAAATAAACAAATAAATAAAACAGAATTCAGAACCTAAAATACTTTTTCCTTTTAAGATCTGATAGCAATCACACATTGACACTTCATATATCTTTTGTGTGTGTGTGTGTGTGTGTTTTTGCCTTATCTAGGGCCACACCCGCGGCATATGGAGGTTCCCAGGCTAGGGGTCTAACAGGAGCTGTAGCTTCAGGCCTTCGCCACAGCCACAGCAATGCGGAATCCGAGCCACGTCTGCAACCTACACCACAGCTCATGGCAACGCCGGATCCTTAACCCACTGAGCAAGGCCAGGGATCGAACCCGCAACCTTATGGTTCCTAGTCGGATTCGTTAACCACTGAGCCATAACAAGAACTCCATCATTTATCTTTAAAATAAAATTTTTTTTCCTGGTTCTAAACTCAAGTTGAAATTTGACTCCTACTCTCTACCCATTTCTAAAGAGAGCCCATACCTCCCAGTCACTCTGTTCAATATAAATAACAGGGTTTTTTTTTTTGCTTTTTGGGGCCTCCCACTTGCAGCATATGGAGGTTCCAACGCATAAATCACTTTTTTGAGGCTTAGTCTAATTAGTAAACACTATAGAAGAAAAGCCAGAGAAAAGTTACTATTTCATAAAGAATTGTCATTCGGGGTAAATAATATATTCCAGACAAAAGAAAACTACAGGAGTTCCTGCTGCAGCTCAGTGGTACCCAGGAGGCTACAGGTTCAATCCCCGCCCTCACTCAGTGGGTTAAGGATCCAATATTGCCATGAGCTGTGGTGTAAGTAGCAGATGCAGTTCGGATCCCCATTGCTGTGACTGTGGCATAGGCCGACAGCTGCAGCTTCAATTCGACTATAGCCTAGGGACTTCCATATGCCATAGATGCAGCCATAGATGCGGCCCTAGAAAGCAAAACAAAAATAATAGTAACATTAATCTTCCTTTCTACTTCATGTGTCTGTCTAGAAGTTGATGACATGAGGTTTTTGAGTACTAGTAAAATTTTCATTGCTGTTTGCCAAAGCCACAGAGTTGTTAACTAAGCAAAAGTTGTGCTAAGAAACTATCAAACCCACCCTACTCCTCCCCCAATGAAGTAAAAGATCTTTCTGGAGTACCTCAAATGCTTCAGATCTGACAATCTTTCTCTCTGAAATTTGGTCTCTTTTTCAAGGAAGTGACGATCTACTGTCAGTCTTGCTTGGTCAGTCTGACAAAGTTCGTATTTCATTACTTTCAAGACTTCATTTAATAACTGAATAACTGTTAAAAGGTTCAACTTTCCAGCCTCATAAACATTTCCCATGTGCAACTAAGGATTCAAAAAAACAAAAAGGTGGTGAACTAAGAATCTTAAGATAATAAAATGCTACAAAAATTATGTCATTGTCACTGTTACATAGAAAGGTTACCTTAAAGAGTGGGGAAAAAAATCAATTGTATACCCCAAAATAAAACCACAAATAATTCTGGTTCAAAGAAAACTACTGTGGAAGAATTAACAAGTCCTGCTACATTTTCACATCTCGCAAAAAGTTGAAAACTAGCATAAAAGAAACGCAAATAAATGGAAAGCAAAATAAAGATTGAGAAAGAGGAGGTTTGGAGAAAGATCCTAAATTCATATTTTAACAAAAGTTTGCAAATTGATGGCCCATAAAGCCTGAATCCAAACTTGTTTATTTGGTCTGCATAGTTCTGGCGTTTTAAAATCATTTGAGGAGTTCCCATAGCAGCACAGCGGAAATGAATCCGACTAGGAACCATGAGGTTGCGGGTTCAATCCCTGGCCTTGCTCAGTGGGTTAAGGATCTGGCGTTGCCGTGAGCTGTGGTGTAGGTCACAGATGAGGCTTGGATCTGACATTGCCGTGGCTGTGGTGTAGGCCAGCAGCTGTAGCTCCAATTAGACCCCTAGCTGGGAACCTCCATATGCCAAGGGGGTGGCCCTTAAAAGCAAAAATAAATAATTTGAATTAGTTGCCAATATTTTTTATTTATAGATTTCACAGAAAAGATTAACAGTTCTCCAAAGACTTCATCATTTTCTACTTTTATTCCTTATTGTTATAATTAGCATACTTCATTTATATGTATTACCCACAGAGCCTTCATAGGAATCTAAGTTTGCAGACCCTGATTTTTATGTACTCTGAATCTAAAGTGCCTTACACGTTACCTATTAAAGTGAAAGTTCTTCAGGGTCACAACAATATTTTATCTTTATATCTGCTATAATACAATAATACCTGGCATATAGTAGATACTTAATAAATTTTAAGTTTTACTAAGAAAAGAGACGTAGACTATACAGATAGAAATGTCCCATAAGCTACTGGAAATAATTTGATGTAGTCTGAGTTGAAGGGTAGAGACTGAAATACCAATGTGAGAATGTTACTATACAGACCGCTGATGAAGCCATGGAACTGCATAAAATACAGATGAATGTGTACTGTGGAAGAGAAAAGGGGATATTAAAGGAACCAAGGAGAATGCTTTTATTTAAAAGAGAAGTTCTTTTGTGGCATAGCAGGTTAAGGATCTGGCAACGGGTTTCTGCATGCCATGGGCATGGCCAAAAAGAAAGAAAGAAGAAAGTTCCATTGTGGCTCAGTGGGTTATAAACCCAACTAGTATTATGAGGATGTAGATTCAATTCCTGGCCTCACTCGGTGGGTTGGGGATCCAACACTGGACCATGAGCTGTGGTCTTGGGTCGCGGACGCAGCTCAGATCTGGCATTGCTGTGGATGTGGTGTAGGCTGGCAGCTGCAGCTCCAGTTCAATCCCTAGCCTGGGAACTTCCATATATACCACAGGTGTGGCCCTAAAGAGCAAAAAAAGAGAAAAAAAAAGAGTTCCTGCTGTGGTGCAGTAGGTTAAGGATCCAGCGTTGCTATAAACATGATGTATATCACAACTGTGGCCCTGATTCCATCCCTGGTACCAGGAACCTCCATATGCCTAGGGAGCAGCCAAAAAAGAAAAAGAAAAAAGAAACTTAGCAACCAGGAGATCACTGTTGCTTTCTTTGAGAAATTATCAAGAACTAGGTACTGTATCATCTTCCTACCAAGTACCTCCACACTCTACACTGTGTGATACAGTATTATACAAGGTATGGACAATTAATAAAAATTGACAGATATAAATACATACAACCTTAACCATACCCCTTTTTGTGAATTAATAAAAGTTGATAAAAATGTACACAACCTTAACCATACTCCTTTAGTGATTTACCAGATATACTCACAAAAATAAATTCTGAAAACAAAAAAAATTTTAAGAAAAATAATAACTGATACATAAAATAATTATGCGAAGCTCTAAAGCTTCCTTAATTATCAAATGCTTACCTGGGAGTTCCTGTCGTGGCTCAGTGGTTAACAAATCCGACTACGAATCATAAGGTTGCGGGTTCGATCCCTGGCCTCGCTCAGTGGGTTAAGGATCCAGCGCTGCCGTGAGCTGTGGTGTAGGTTGCAGACGCGGCTCGGATCCCGCGTTGCTGTGGCTGTGGTGAAGGCCAGCAGCTACAGCTCCTAGCCTGGGAATCTCCATATGCCGCAGGTGCGGCCCTAGATAAGGCCAAAAAAAAGACAAAAAAAAATGCTTACCTGACACATTTGTTTCTCAATTTTGTCAAGTAAGAGTCTTGGAATATTGATAGCAACATTAGATCCATCTAAAGTATACTGGTTAACAAGACTAAGGACTGAACTAACAATTTCTCTCTCTTCTTCCAAAAACGTGAGTGTTTCATTCACTGAAGCCCACAAAGACCGAACCTTTGAAAACAAAACATTAAAGTCCATACATAATCCACACATACATTAGAGAAATGTAAAACACAAATATATGCTCACTCCCAGAACAAATGAAGTATTCCTGGAATGGCTTATGGTGAGAAAATTAACTGTATTTTAACAGTCTAAAAGCACTGATATTACTTTCAAAGGGGCTTTAAAGAATTTTTCAGGAGTTCCCATCATGGCTCAGCAAAACAAACCCAACTAGTCTATGAGGACACAGATTTCATCCTGGCCTTGCTAGTGGGTCAAGGATTCCAGTGCTGCTGTGAGCAGCAGTGTAGGTCACAGACGTGGCTGGGATCTGGTGCTGCTGTGGCTGTGGCGCAGGCCAGCAGCTATAGCTCCAATCTGATCCCTAGCCTGGAAACTTCCACAAGCCATGGGTGCGGTCCAAAAAAAAAAAAACAAAAGAATTTTTCAGGAGAATCTAACCCACTATGACCTTAGAAACATATCTAAGAAACTTTATATTACCAAGGCAAGATTACCATTTTGGGCATTCTGGCAAGCCATCAATCTAATGAAAATATTTCAGGGAGAAATAGTAAGAGATTTTTCAGTAGAAGAAAATACTATATCTCAATTTTAAGAATCATTCAAGTTTCAAAATGCTGGAGTTCCTATTGTTGCCCAGCAGGTTACAAACCTGTCTAGTGTCCATGAAGATCCAGGTTCAATCCCTGGCCTCCCATGTTGCTATGGTTGTGGTGTAGGCCAGCAGATACAGCTCCAATTCAACCCCTTGCCCAGGAATTTCCACATGCTGCAGGTGCAGCATTAAAAGAGCAGAAAAAAAAGTTTCAAAATGTTAAATATGAAAAACTACATATTAACCTACAACAATGATCACAGCACTTCTTTTTAAGGCCACACCTGCAACACATGGAAGTTCCCAGGCCAGGGGTCGAATTGGAGCTGCAGTTGTCAGCCTACACCAAAACCACAGCAACAGCAACATGGGATCCAAGCTGCATCTGCGACCTATGGTACAGCTTGCGGTAACTCCAGATCTTTAACCCACTGAGGGAGGCGAAGGATCAAACCTGCATCCTCACAGACACTATGTTGAATTCTTACCCCACTGAGCCACAATGGGAACTCTGATAGCACTTCTATTTGCAGCAGTCAAAAACTGCAATCAACACAAAGGACTACCTTGAGCAAAAATAGCATACTGTACTAAGTCAGTAAAGAGCAAAAAGAACGAACATGCTCAGAGCTCTCATCACAGTGCAGCAGAAACGAATCAGACTAGGAACCATGAAGTTGCAGGTTCAATTGCCGGCCTCGCTCACTGGGTTAAGGATCCCGCGTTACTGTAAGCTGTGGTGTAGGTCACAGACACCGCTCGGATCCCAAGTTGCTGTGGCTGTGGCACAGGCCAGCAGCTGTAGCTCTGATTTGACCCCTAGCTTGTGAACCTCCATATGCCACAGTTACAGGCCTAAAAAAAGCAAAAAAAAAAAAGGAATAAACACACTCGATAGCATGAGTATAAGAATCAAACACAAAAGAATATATTCTATATGCTCTCATTTCAAGTTTAGGAATAGTCAAAACTAATCTTTAGCATAAGAAGTAAGGACAGTGTTTCATCTTGGAAAGAAACTATTGTAAATCAAAAAGGGCTCAAGGCTCCTAGGGTGATGTAAATCAAAAAGGGCTCAAGGCTCCTAGGGTGATGGTAATGCTCTGTTCTTTATACTGAATGCTGGTTATATAGATGTGTTCATTTTATGAAATTTTGTCAAGCGTATGATTTTTGCACATTTTTTGTATGTATGTTATGTCTCAAAAGAATTTACAAACGTGGACATTCACACTGTGGCTTAGTGGGTTAAGACTAGTATCCATGAGGACACAGGTTTGATCCCTGGCCTCACTCAGTGGATCAAGTATCCGGCATTGCTGCAAGCTTCAGTATAGGTTGCAGATGAAGCTCAGACAGAGAGCATTGCTGTGGCTGTGGTGTAGGCCAGCAACTGCAACCCCTAGCCTGGGAAGTTCCTTATGCCTCAGGTGCAGCCATGAAAAATAAAATAAAAATAAAAATAAAATAAATAAATTTACAAAAGTAAAGGAGAGGAGAGGAAATACAATAACTACACCAGTGTTAGTGACTGCATCTTCCCAGGGTACAAGGTAAAGTTGTTCCCCAAAGGAAGATTCGTAGGCTAACCATCTAGAGATTTCACAGGATGGCAATTCCTTGGTGAATGTACAAAGATCCAAGACCCAGCTCTCAGATTTTTTTTTTTTTAATTTTATGGCCACATCCCTGGCATATGGAAGTTTCCACACCAGGTATTGAATCCAAGTTACGGCTGAAACAACTCCAGGTCCTTCAATCCATTGTGCCAGGCCAGGGACTGAACCTGCACCTCCACGTGACCCCAGCTGCTGCAGTCAGATTCTTAACCCACTGTGCCATGGCAGGAAAGACGCAGATTTTTCAACTCTAGAAATTTTATCCTGTCAGTGGCTCAAAGAGGACTAAAGTCAGGGAAACTAAACATTACCTAAACTCAGGAGAGACTGCTATGAAAACTCTTAATAGGTTTCATACCAACACAACCTATTAAGCTTACAATCAAAGATACTACTACAGTCAGTAAAAGGAATATTCATGTTCACTAAACTGGAAGCTACATGAAGTGACTTGGCCTATTTTCTTCATTCCTCTTGCCCTGATATCTAGAAAAGCAACTGGTACATAGCAGGTAATCAATAAATATTCGCTGAATGAATAAATAATTATTTCCTCAGAAAGGGACTCAACTTTCCCAGTGACAAAGTACCTGAAAGCCAAATTAATACCCCAAAGCAGCTTAATGACTGTAGAATCAGAACAAAGAACTAGAGATTTTATCCAAACATAGGCATAAGAAGGCTTAAGAAAACACCCCTATCCCATCTCTATCAAAGCCAATCTCTGAAAGCCTAAGGTCATTGATATAAGCCAGATTCCTCCCTACTGCCATACCAGCTTCAATGGGACCTCTCATTTTTCTTCCATACTTACCGTCTTCCCTTAGTGTATTTTATTTAATAAATATTACTGATCAAGCTGAATTCTTCTTGGTGGCATAAAAGATTTTAACCATATTTAAAATTGCCTTTGTATATTTTTAGTCTCATATATTATAAGCTAATAAGCTATTTTTTCCATTCAAGAGTTTCAAGACATCCTATTGATAGCTTTATAAATAAAAATATATGTATAATATTCACTTATAAAATGAATAAAAGGGAAAAAAGTGATATAAGATATATAAGAATCCAACTGAGATATGAGAGAGATATAAGAATAACAGAGATAAAACAGAGGTATGACAGAGACATAAGAATCCAACTGAGTAAGCAAATGCTGCATATCACAAAAGAAAAATTAAATTTTTCCCTTCAAAAGCTGTCTCACCTTTTGAATTTTCTCTTGTATATTACTTTGGTCATCATAGGGTTCCATTCTAGTTAAAAATTAAATAATCTCATTAGTCATTTTAAAAACCACATGGTAAAATTAACATCCAAGGAGCTAATTAATCTGCAAACCCACTTGCTAACAACCATTCCTATTAAAAACAAAAATAAAATTGAAGCTCAAAGCTACCATAATTTACGAGAAGAATTGGACTAGGACTAGGAAACCAGAATCATGTTCTAGTTCTATCATCAACTAGCAACTGATATGTCATTTTAACTAACATCAGATTCCTTATCATGCCAGAAGCTGAACTAATATCTAAGACAACTTTCAGCTCTAAACGTCACTTACTTTTTTATTTGGTTTTGCTGTCCTATATATTCTGATCTTAAATTTCGTACTTGTTTAACAGACAATCTGCAAGAAAATACACAAAATGACAACTATAATTCTATTACAACTAACTAGTATAGCCACTATGATATTATTCCCCATTTCAAATCTGTGCTCAAGGCCCCCGAGGAACTCCAATATACCCAGCAGTCATTCCTAAAAGAATTCTAGACTCTCTTTTAAGAGTTACAAGAGCACAGAGCTTCTGTTGTGGCGCAGCAGAAACAAATTCAACTAGGAACCATGAGGTTGTGGGTTTGACCCCTGACCTCACTCAGTGGGTTACAGACCCGGCGTTGCCATGAGCTGTGGTGTAGGTCGCAGATGAGGCTTGGATCTGGCACTGCTATGGCTGTGGCGTAGGCCGGCAGCTACAGCTCTGATTCAAACCCTAGCCTGGAAACTTCCATATGCCACTGGTGTGGCCCTAAAAGGGAAAAAATAAATAAAGAGGTACAAGAGCGATCTAATAAATAGGTAGCTATTGAGATGGACCAAGACTTTTGGCTCATAAGCTCTCTGACTGCGAGTAAATATACTGGAGGTCAGTTAAGACTATTCTGCTCTCACCCTTGCCTCACATATCTAGGGGATAAATTTAAATTTACCTAAGAGAGGCAACATTGAAGTTTTAAGGAGATTTCCAAGGACCGTGTCACTTTCAAAATCGGTAACACAGCATTTAAAGTTGTATTCTATAATTGCAAAAAAAAAAATCATACAGTCCATGCCTTGAGAGTAAGAACCTTGCCTATTTTGTTTAATGTTATAGGGTCAGTACATAATCAATGTCTAGCACACAGAAGTTATTCAACGAGTTCCCACGTGGATTAAGAATCTAACTGCAATGGCTCAGGTCACTGCAAAGGCATGGGTTCAATCCCCAGCCCGGCCCAATAGGTTAAAGGATCTGGCATTGAGAAGGTGAGGGTAGAGAGAAGAGGGAGAGGGAAAAAGAACTAAAAAGAAAAAAGTGCTGAGAGTTGCCGTCGTGGCTCAGTGGTTAACGAATCTGACTAGGAACCATGAGGTTGCAGGTCTGATCCCTGGTCTTGCTCAGTGGGTTAAGGATCCAGCATTGCCATGAGCTGTGGTGTAGGTTGCAGACTCGGCACGTATCCCACAATGCTGTGGCTGTGGTGAAGGCCGGCAGCTACAGCTCCTGTTAGACCCCTAGCCTGGGAACCTCCATATGCCGCGAGTGCGGCCCCAGATAAGGCAAAAAGACAGAAGAAAAAAGTGCTGAATAGATGAAGGTAAATATAAGGTAGTATGAAATGGTTAATGAAACTATGGTGGAATACCTACTTGAAGGAATATTTACTTACTGGGTACTCAACAGATATTAAGTAGAAATTAAAAGTATTACATTATGGGGAGTTTCCTTCGTGGCTCAGCAGTTAACAAATCCAACTAGGATTCATGAGGATGTGGGTTCGATCCCTGACCTCATGGGTTGGGGATCCGGCGTTGCCATGAACTATGGTCACAGACGCAGCTCGGATCCTGCATTGCTGTGACTGTGCTGTAGGCGAGCAGCTACGGCTCCGATTTGACCCCAAGTCTGGGAACTTCCATATGCTGAAGTGTGGCGCAAAAAAAGCAGGAAAAAAAAATGCATTACATTATGGCAACATGGAAAAATTTAGAGTGAAATATCAACAGAAAAAAATAATAAAATGAGCACTATAATTACAGCTTTAAAATGTAATTCCATGTTTAAAAAGGTAAAAACACCTAAATAAAACGAATTTTTGAACTAAAATGATATCTTCCTTTTCTCTAAACTTTCATTTACAGTATGTCTAAAGTTTTAAAAAAGTTTATTCAGATGCCATCTGGCTTTAAAACGAGATAACAGCCAGGCGATTTTGAAGTAGACATGAATTATTGTCACTGAAAGGATACTGATAACATTTGTTCAAAAAGAAAGAAATTTTCATTTACTAACTATCAAAGTATTACTTACTGTGCATTTTCCTGATATTTTTGAATAACACAATCTTCTCTTTGCAAAATCCGTAAAAATCTGTTCCGTGCTACATGGCACCTGGCAATGCACCTGTACAAATCTTGTGGCTTTACATTAAATGTCTCCATAAAATGTACAGAAGAATCTACATGAAACACAAATAAAATGTAGATAACTTAGATTTGCAAGCTGATAAATATCAAAGAAGTTGAATTTTGTTAATTTTTTTTTTGCCTGCTCTTGTGGCACACAGAAGTTCCCAGTTCAGAGATGGAACCTGAGCCGCAGCAAAGATAATGCTGAGTTTTTAACTGGTGGGCCACCAGGGAACTCCATGAATTATTAATTTTGAGAGACTAACAACCTCATTTAACTAACAACTCCTTAAAAGCAGGTAAGCGGCGGGCACAGCGGCAGCGTCCAGGAGGGAAGTACTGCCACCCCGCCTCCTGTCGCAGGCAGCCCGCCGCCCCGCGGGGACAGCGAGGGTAGCAGCCTTGGAGCGCCGGCTAAGCCCGGACCACTTTGGGTCTGGGACTGTGAGACTCTTTCTAGAAGAATCCTCCTCCATCACCGCTACCGGAAGCAAAGTGAGACCAGCGCCCTTGGGACAGAGGGACTCGGCCGACCTTATGTTCTGACGGTCTTGGTGAACTCACAGGGGCTTCAGCTTTAGTTTCTCAGGGAGGAGTCTCTCCTTCCCCTGATCCAACGCTGTGAGACTGAGGTTCCGGTCACCCTCCGTGGAGAGGGCTCACCGGCCTTGCCTCCACAAACCTTAGGACAGTCCCGTCCACAAAAGACGGAGGAAAATTGAGGGAAGCACGAGAACAGAGAACTACTCTTGTGGGTACTAAAGGAGCAATGGTTGTGGGTTTAGAGAATTCTAGACGCTGCTCTCTCTGTCACTAATCAGATTACATCATTAATTTATTCATTCAACAAATGTGTATTGAAATCTCTTATGTGTTAGGCACTGTTCTAGGCACTGTGGCAACATCTTAAAACAGAACACCCTCACCTCCACCACCAAAGAGGGGAAAAGAAATCCTCCCTTCACAGACATTGCATTCTAGATAGCTATATGTATGATTCATAGTCAATTCATTTAATCTAAATCGCCTGTAAGAACGTGTTAAAAATATCAACCCTACCCCTCTGGTATGTTTAATATGAAGATGTAAGTAGATAATGAATAAGAAGAGTCTGTGAAGAATACGAAGAATGTTACAGAAATAATGAATTAACAAGGAAACTTCAACCTCGACACGTGACCATTTAAAACAATCACAATTTAAATATTCTTGAAGGAGATGTGACCAATTGAGAAAACATGATTCTTTACTATGGAATCTTCATAATCAGAGAAAAGCACTTCATTGCAAA
>PVHT021183526.1:243553-256561 GCA_004024745.2 Catagonus wagneri
TAAAAAGACACAATGAACCTTCTTACAGAACAGACAATGACTCACAGACTTTGGAAAACCTTGGTTTTTCAAATAAGACAATCTGGGGGGGTGGGGGGATGCACTGGGGGTTTGGGATACAAAATCTGTAAAATTGACTTGTGATGATTTATGCACACCTATAATTGAAATAAAATCCATTAAGAGAAAAAAAAATAAATCTTCAGTTAGGATCACTGTAAAAAAAAAATATATATATATATATATATATCCTAGGATAGCTGATTTTTAAACATTTTAACATTAACATTTGTCAGTTAGAAAATAAAAGATATTTGCTTTCAGAAAAAAAAAAAAAAGCAGGTAAGCCACATACATGATAAAATACAACTAATTAACAAAAGCAAGGATGACCTATTTTTAAAGGAAGCTACTTCAAAAGGATATCTAAAGTTATTTTACATAAAAAACTTTTAGAGTCCATCTGCCCAAAATAATTCTTATTACTCTTATATTCTTAATACATTCATGAACAAATATATAAGCAACTTCTTAACAGAATCCTTCAAGAGCAAAGGAAGATATTCAACTAAAAAAGATGAGGTGAGATCACATCACCTTCATTGCTGCCATCAGCTTACTTTTCTTCCTAGTTAAGACCAACAGGGCAAGACAACCAGATAAAACCAATCTCCATTTCTCAAGTAATTCTTGGCTATGTTACTAAAGATCAAAGCAGACCCTGAGAACAATCCATCCAAACATTTCAGAGTCCAGGTTTTTACTTGTAATAAAATGTAACAAATCCTACTTTAAGGCAGCTCAACACAATAAAGATGGATATTCTGAAAAACAATCACCACATACCATATTTAACATCATTAGTCCAGGTCCTAGGAATATTCACCAAAAAATAACCACAATTTCTAAATATTTAACAAGGGATGAGTTCATTGGATGTAGAAGTCTGAACATATTGACTGCATCTGCTTTAAACCAGAAATAGGAAAACCCAAGCATAGAAGCCTTATGTACAATAAACTCTTGCTAAATTCAAACACACATAATTCATATAATATAGTCTGGGTTACATGTAATTGGAACAGAACATCTAATAGAAAAACTGGTAAAATGCTTACACTACACTAATTTAAAGTATACAAATGGGAGTTCCCATTGCGGCTCAGCAGGTTAAGAACCCAACTATTATCTATGAAGACGCAATTTGATCCCTGGCCTCACTCAGTGGGTTAAGGATCTGTGTTGCTACAAGCTGCAGTGTAACAGCTCAGATCCCACATTGCTGTGGCTGTGGTGTGGGCTGGCAGCAACAGCTACAATTCAAACCCTAGCCAGGGAACTTCCATATGCTGCAGGTGTGGCCCTAAAAAGCAAAATATAAAGAAATAAAATATCCAAATGATTATAAAGCAAAATCACATGTACATTTTTTTAAAAGTCACACATAGAAGATAAACTGGAAAAGTCGTGTATATACACATATACACAAACACATATATATTTGAACATACATAAAATACGTATGTCTAAAGTTTGTCACTGTAGCATTGCTTTTATAGCAAAAGATTAGGGAAAAAAGCCAAATGTCTGTCAGCTTGTCTGATTAAATACACTAGCACACATCCATTTACACATTTTCAATTCTAAAGAAAAAGAATAAGAAGTTCTATGAAGGAGATGCCATCGTGGCTCAGAGGAAATGAATCCGACTAGAACCATGAGGTTGTGGGTTCGATCTCTGGCCTCGCTCAGTGGGTTAAGGATCCAGTATTGCCATGAGCTACCGTGTAGGTCACAGATGTGGCTTGGATCTGGCATCACTATGGCTCCCGTAGGCCAGCGGGAGAACCTCCATATGTCGTTGGCACAGCGCTAAAAAGCAAAAAAAAAAAACTTAATTTCATTTAAAAAAAGTTCTACAGTGATGGGATTATCTCCAATATACATTGTTACATAAAAAACAACACAAGATTAAGACAGATCTATGTCACCATTTAAGGTTTTATTTTATTTTATTTTATTGTCTTTTTGCCTTTTGCTAGGGCCGTACTCACGGCATATGGAGGTTCCCAGGCTAGGGGTCTAATCAGAGCTGCAGCTGCCTGCCTACCCCACAGAGCCGCGTCTGCAACCTACACCACAGCTCACGGCAACGCCGGATCCTTAACCCACTGAGCAAGGCCAGGGATCGAACCCGCAACCTCGTGGTTCTTAGTCGGATTCGTTAACCACTGAGCCACCAAAGGGAACTCCACCATTTAAGGTTTTAAATAAAATAACAGATGAGACTTAGATCTGGTACATGGCTGTGGTGTAGGCCTTAGCTCTAGCTCCAATTCAACCCTATCCCAGAAACTTCCATATGATACAGAAGCAGCCATAAAAATAAAAAATAAAAATAAATAAAAGTTTAAAAATACATATACATGTTTGCTAGCATTATTCATTACACTGGCTGTTTCTGGAAAGGGAAATGAGGTAGTTAGGAAATTGAGGTGGAAGACGGACTCTGTTTTTTTGTTTGTTTGTTTGTTTGTCTTTTTGTCTTACCTAGAGCTGCACCCGCAGCATATGGAGGTTCCCAGGCTAGGGGTCTAACAGGAGCTGTAGCTGCCACAGCACACACCCACACCACAGCCACAGCAACGCAGGGATCCAAGCCGCATCTGCAACCTACACCACAGCTCATGGCAACACCGGATCCTTAACCCACTGAGCAAGGCCAGGGATCAAACCCGCAACCTCATGGTTCCTAGTCAGATTCATTAACCACTGAACCACAACGGGAACTCCAGACTCTGTAATTTTTGAGTTTTAATTTTTGAATTATGAGAATGCATTATGTAGTCAAAATAATTTAAATGTATAGGTATAATTTGTGCACTTAAAAAACTTAAAAGAGGAGTTCTCCTGTGGTGCGGCAGGTTAAGCAACTGGCATTGTCACTGCAGCAGCTTGGGTTGCTGCTGTGGTGTGGGTTTTATCCCTGGCCCAGGAATTTTCACATGCCATGGATGCAGCCAAAAAAGAAAAAAAAGAAAAGAAAAAAAACCTAAAAGAAGATAAACCAAAATGTCACCAATGGCTGTCTTTAGAAATTTTAAGATGAATGGGATTTGACTGCATTAATTTTTCCATTTTTCCTTTCCATGTTTTATGAGCACAACCCAATTAAAGAGAACAGTACATTTAATAAGATACAAATAGCATTCTTTTAGGTCTTAACCTAAAAATCCAGTATTCTGCTTTTATGGTTTAGCAAATAAATTAAATCTCTTTAAAATGGCAATTCTGAACCAAAATATTCTGATAAACTGCCAGTAACCAAAGTAAATCTAGAAATTCAAATTCAACACAACAATTAACCTAAGTATTATAGGTAACTACATACCTGCACATCTAATCTGGTCCATTGGCTGCTCCTGTGAGATCAGTAAGCTAGTACTGCTTTCTACATTTTTAAGAGATTGTATTAAAAAAATAAAAATAAGGAGTTCCCATCATGGCTCAGTGGTTAACGAATCCGACTAGGAACCATGAGGTTGTGGGTTTGATCCCTGGGCTTGCTCAGTAGGTTAAGGATCTGGCATTGCTGTGAGCTGTGGTATAGGTCACAGACGCAGCTCGGATCCCCGATTGCTGTGGCTGTAGTGTAAGCTGGCAGCTGCAGCTCCAATTCAACCCCTAGCCTAGAAACGTCCATATGCTGCAGGTGTGGCCCTGAAAAAAAAAGAGAGAGAGAGACCCCATGTGGTCCACAAATTATAAACTATTCACTGCCTGGCCTTATATACAAAGTATCTCCCAACCCCTATACTAGAACATAATAAATTGCTATTTATGTTCATTATGAAAGGATTCCTAACTACAATTCCAAGAAAACATTAACTTCTGATGTAAAGTAATATTTTTATCTTACCTTATTTTAATAAAATCTTAATGATTTACAAATTGTAATGAAGAATAAAAATTTAAGAATCAAAACAAGAAAAAATTCCTACTATAAGCTTAACTTACTTTTAGAATGAGTTTCTATATATTTTATTGCAACAAATCTTGCAAAGTGATACATCAGATGAACAAACTTAGGACCACCAGGAGAAAGAAACAATGATCCAACAACTTGAGGAAAGCTACTTCCACATTCAGCCTGTATAAAAAAGAAATGAGGATTTGAAAATTTTATCAATACATCCTGTTTTCAAGTTTTGAATTATGAGATCTGAATTATTCCATTTGAACCACAAGTTGAATTTTTGAATCTTTCTAAACTCTTGGTGGACTTGGTCACAAAAATAATTATAATTTAAAGCCACAATTATTGATATTATTTGGAACCCAAGCTAAAACAATCTATGGACAAAACTTTTTTCCTCAAAAAAAAAATGTGATATAAACTATTAGGGGGAGTTCCCGTTGCGGTGGAAACAAATACAACTCGTATCCATGAGTATGCAGGTTCGATGCCTGGCATGCTCAGCGGGTCAAGGATCCTGCACTGCCACGAGCTGTGGTGTAGGTCAAAGACGGTTCAGATCTGGCATTGCTGTGGTTCTAGCGTAGGCAGGCAGCTACAGCTCCGATTAGACCCCTATCCTGGGAACCCCTACATGCCCGCGGGTGTGGCCCCCCCAAAAAAAAAAGTAGAATAGTAATATACCTCAATAAGAACAGAAAAAAAATTAATGTAGTTTTTAACTTCTTAAAAACTTCTCCTTCTTTCAGGAGGTCCCGTCGTGGCTCAGTGGTTAACGAATCCGACTAAGAACTATGAGATTGTGGGTTCGATCCCTGGCCTTGCTCAGTGGGTTAAGGATCCAGCGTTGCCGTGAGCTGTGGTGTAGGTTGCAGACGTGGCTCAGATCCCACATTGCTGCGGTGAAGGCCGGCAGCTACAGCTCCTGTTAGACCCCTCGTCTGGGAACCTCCATATGATGCGGGTGCAGCCCTAGATAAGGCAAAAAGACAAAAAAAAAAGCTTGCATTTTTCAGCAAGAGAATACTTACAGAAATTTTTTTTAACCACTCACAGCAATGTTTTCGGAATTCAGTATCACTTTTTTTGTCAAATGGAGGCCAACAATGTCTTAAACACAAAAATAAAAATTAGAATTAAAAAAAGCAAACTCTGCAAAACTTAAAAAACACCAAACTTACCTCCCATAGTAGAAACATTAATGCTAAATCAAGGCTAATACTCATAAATTTCAACTAAAGAGAGACATCAACCTGTAAGAAAATAGGTCTTTTTCTTTATAAATATCTATAGGGTTGAAACCGATTTAGTGCAAATAATCAATGAATACATATGTTTAAAGAAGGAATGAATCACTTAAAATTACTGAAAATAGCAGTTCCCGTCACGGCGCAGTGGAAATGAATCTGACTAGTATCCATTTGGATGAGGCTTTAATCCCTGGCCTCGCTCAGTGGGTAAGGGATCCAGCACTGCCATGAGTTGTGGAGGAGGTCTGGTCACAGACATGGCTCAGATCCCACATTGCTGGGGCTGTGGCACAGGCTGGCAGTGGCAGCTCTAATTCGACCACTAGCCTAGGAACTTCCATATGTCACGGGTGTAGCCCCAAAAAGTTATAAAAAAAAAAAAAAATACTGAAAATCAGCTGAAGAAGACAGCTCTTTCAATGGATTCATTGGAGTAACACATAAAAATGGTGTAAAAAAAATTAGTACATTAAAAGCAAAAAAAAAAAAAAGTGGAGTTCCCATCATGGCGCAACAGAAACAATCCGACTAGGAACCATAAGGTTGCAGGTTTGATCCCTGGCCTCGCTCAGTGGGTTAAGGATCTGGCATTGCCATGAGCTGTGGTGTAGATCGCAGACTCAACTCAGATCTGGCATTGCTATGGCTCTGGCATAGGCCGGCAACTAGAGCTCCAACTCAATCCCTAGTCTAGGAACCACAGGTGCAGCCCTAAAAAGCAAAAAAAAAAAATTACTACATTAAGCCCAGGAAAAAAGATACATAGCGGAGTTCCCTTCGTGGCTCAGTGGTTAACAAATCTGACTAGGAACCACGAGGTTGCGGGTTCAATCCCTGGCCTCGCTCAGTGGGTTAAGGATCCGGCGTTGCCGTGAGCTGTGGTGTAGGTTGCAGACGTGGCTCAGATCCCACGTTGCTGTGGCTGTGGCGAAGGCCGGCAGCTACAGCTCCTGTTAGACCCCTAGCCTGGGAACCTCCATATGCCGCGGGCGTGGTTCTACATAAAAAGACGAAAAAAAAAAATACACAGTTATACATGAAAAGGAAAGAAGGAATGGCATAAGAGGTATGACTCCTAGAGAAAACCCATATCATAGTCAGTAGATACTACTATTTTGTGGACAAACAAGATGTAAAATTTTAAAAAGAAAAACTGTGCCTCAGTTTTAGTCAAAAGATGAACTTTAAAATATGCCTGTAGGGAGTTCCCGCCATGGCTCAGCAATAATGAACATGACTAGTATCCATGAGGACGCAGATTCAATCCCTGGTCCCACTCAGTGCATTAAGGATCCAGCATTGCCGTGAGCTGCACTGTAGGTCACAGTTGCTGCTCAGATCTGGCATTGCTGTGGCTGTGGTGGAGGCAGGCAACTGCAGCTGTGATTCAACCCCTAGCCTGGGAACTTCCATATGCTGCAGGTTCAGCCCTAAAAAGACAAAAAAAATAAATAAAACATGTCTCTTGGACTTCTCTTGTGGCACAACAGGTTAAAGATCCTAGGTAAGAATTCCCATTGTGGCACAGTGAAAACAAATCTAATTAGTAACCATGTGCCTGCAGGTTTGATCCCCGGCCATGCTCAGTAGGTTAAGGATCCAGCATTGCTGTGAGCTGTCGTGTAGGTCACAGACGCAGCTCGGAACCTGTGTTGCTGTGGCTGTGACGCAGGCTACCACGGCAGCTGTAGCTCCAATTTGACCCCTAGCCTAAGAACCTCCACATGCTACGACTGCAGCCCAAAAAAGCCAAAAAAAAAAAAGATCACCTGTAGTCACTGCTATGGCCTGGTAAAGTTCAATCCCTGGCCCCATAACTTCCATATGCCATGAACGCAGGAAAAAAAAAATGCCTATTGCTTTCCCTTGATAATCAGCTTTGTCTAAATTTTTATTCTGGTGCATAATTATTTATGTCCCTTTTTTCAACTATCTATAGCATTACATGGTTTATTCATAGAAAAATTATGTATGCACAGAAAAAAAAGACTAAAAGGTGAAACGTCAACAGTGATATTCTCTGGTTGGGTTAGGTTTTTGTTTTGTTTTTGTCTTTTTAGGGCTGTATCTATGGCATATGGAGGTTCCCAGACAAGGGACTGTAGCTGCCAGCCTATGCCATAGTCAGAGCAATGCCAGATCTGAGCCGCGTCTATGACCTACACCACAGCTCACAGCAATGCCTGATCCTCAACCCAATGAGCAAAGCCAGGGATGGAAACTGTGTCCTCGTGGATGCTAGTTAGATTCGTTAATCTCTGAGCCACGATGGGAACTCCTAGAAATGATTTTTAACTTTTTCTGTATTGCTTAAAATGAGCTGTATTTTGTTTATAATCAGGAAAAAAAATCAGAAAATCTATTTTTATTTAAGCAGAGGAAGATCTATACCTTAATGATAGGGATTTCCAAAATATGCTTCAAATATACTTGTTCTCCTGGTCACTCATAACTTTAACTGAAGGCAAAATATTAAAAATAAATTATCAAAAATTTTAAAAATACTATAAACAATGGATTTATTTGTTTTTCCATCTAAGAAAATGATGGTACAATGAAAATATTAAAACAAATTTGAACACTTTTTCTGAGAGAAGAAACCCAAATCACATGCAAAATAACTTGGAACCAAGGCTGCTGAGTATTCACATATTTATCCCTTCTTCCTTTTTTTTTTTTTTTTTGCATTTTGGGGCTGCACCTGTGGCATATGGACGTTCCCAAGCTAGGAGTCTAATGGAGCTACAGCTGCCAACCTATGCACAGACACAGCAACGCGGGATCCAAGCCGCATCTGCGACCTATACCACAGCTCACGGCAATACCGGGTCCTTAACCCACTGAGCAAGGCCAGGGATCTAACCCGCAACCTCATGGTTTCTAGTCGGATTCATTAACCGCTGTGCCACTACAGGAACTCCTATTTATCCCTTCTTAAACTATTTAATATACAACAGTGTATGATAATAGGCTAAACTTAATAGGAATGATTCTTGTCTACAGCACTTGACACTTTTACATATCACCAACAAAAATAATAAGGATTCACAGAGACCTAGGAAATTTAAAAATGACAAAACAAATAGTAGCTCCAATTCGACGCCTAGCCTGGGAACATCTATATGCCGCGGGTATGGCCCTAAAAAGCAAAAAAAAGTAAAGCAAATTAAGTGTACAAATAGATTAGTACCAGCTAACTGTTCTGGAAAGTAATTAAGACTATGATAGGAATAATTCGTTTATAAAACAAAATCCCTTTTACTTATGAAATCTATACTGATTTTAGTATAATTACCAAAAAAAAAAAAATCACTCAGATGTATAAATTTTTAAAACTCAAACCTGGGAGTTCCCGTCATGGCTCAGTGGTTAACGAATCCGACTAGGAACCATGAGGTTGCGGGTTCAATCCCTGGCCTTGCTCAGTGGGTTAAGGATCTGGCGTTGCTGTGACTTGTGGTGTAGGTTGCAGACGTGGCTCGGATCCCGCATTGCTATGGTTGTGGTGAAGGAAGGTAGCTACAGCTTCTGTTGGACCCCTAGCCTGGGAACCTCCATATGCCACGGGTGCAGCCCTAGATAAGGCAAAAAGACATTAAAAAACAAACAAACAAACCTCAAACCTGATTTTTTTTTTTTGGTCTTTTTAGGGCCGCACCTGCGGCATGTGGAGATTCCCAGACTAGGGGTCCAGTCGGAGCTGTTGCTGCCGGCCTACGCCACAGCCACAGCAACACGGGATCCAAGCTGCGTCTGTGACCTGCACCACAGCTCACGGCAACGTCGGATTGTTAACCCACTGAGCAATGCCGGGGATCAAACCCGCAACCTCATGGTTCTTAGTCGGATTCGTTAACCGCTGTGCCACGACGGGAACTCCTCAAACCTGATTTTTGTAACACCCATTGAAAATAACACTTGATGCCAAAGTGGAAATTCTAGCTTATATCATGGTATAATCCCTTTTCAAATCTCTTACAAAAAAAAAAAAAAAGGACTACCTTTTACTTACTTGAAAATCTCTTGGGTGAGAGACGGGTCAAGTGTTTGAAACAAAAAATAAGAAACTATTTGAAAAGCATCGCGGTTCAGCCTGTCAAACATGTTCCTATTGGTTTGAAAAGAAACAGAAGCAGAGAGGCAGAAAAAAAAAGAAAAATGGTTAATAAAATTAAACATCATTAAAAGTTGTGTAAAGGTTTGACATTAACATTTTTCATTCTGTTCAACAGGTCAGGGCAAATCAATTTTCCTAATTCATGTATACATATTTATAGCCAATGAAGAAAAACATACAAGGAGTTCCCATCGTGGCTCAGAGGAAACGAATCTGACCAGTCTACGTGGGGACACAGGTTCGATCCCTGGACTCTCTCAGTGGGATCTGGCGTTGCATGAGCTGTGGAATATAGGTCGCAGACGTGGCTTGGATCTGGCCTTGCTGTGGCTATAGCACAGGCCAGCAGCTACAGCTCCAATTCAGACCCTAGCCTGATAACCTCCATATGCCACGAGTGTGGCCCTAAAAAGACAAAAAGGAAATAAAAAAAGAAAAAGAAAAACATACAAGTTTTTAATTTCTGATTCTGAAAATACAGATCAAACAGAAGAAAACTGAGACAGAAAAGTGTAAATTACATAAAAAAAGAAACCATTCTCACTGGAGGCCTGGAGAAGCTTCAAGTTCCTCTGCCAGTACTATGATGTGGGACATCAAATCATGTATGATAAATGCAGTAGTTATTAAGACATAACCATAAACTACCCACTGGGTGCCTCCTCCCTCCACCCCACCCCCTGCCCCCAGGGCATGTGGAAGTTCCTGGGCCAGGAATCCTCCTGCCACAACAAGGAGCTGCTACAGAAGGAACTCCTGGGTGTCAATTTTTAGACTAGACTTCTAGACAAAACACTTCACATATAAATTAGTCATTTCCAAATCATTACCAAACAAAATTTAATTACAACTCCAAACCTTAACAGTAAAACAGTTAAAATACACCCAAAAAAAGTCAAGGAGAGGGAAAAGACAGAGAAGGGTAGGTTAAGTGTAGGTGAGCTAATTAATTATGTATAAATAATACGTATCTTTTTTTTTTTTTTGTCTTTTGAGGGTCACACCCATGGCATATGAAGGTTCCCAGATCAGGGATCGAATCCAAGCTGTAACTGCTGGCTTACACCACAGCAGAGCAACACGGGATCCGAGCCTCATCTGTGACCTACACCACAGCTCATGGCACTGCAGGACCCTTAACCCACTGATCAAGACCAGAAATTGAACCCACATCCTCATGGATGCTAATGAGATTCATTTCTGCTGAGCAACAACAGGGAACTCCAGTAATAACCGTCTATCTTCACTGTGAAACTACACAGTAGGAAATCAAGAGATACTTCAAGAAACAGAGGTCTAAGCACATTTTCAAATACTGCCACAAGAACTGAAAACAACAAACTGCCACTATAACAAATGCATCACTCTGTTGTGTAAGTTTGACAGTGGGGGAGGCAGTGCATATGTCTGGGCAAGAAGCATATGTGAAATCTGTATACCTTCTACTCAATTTTACTGTGAACCTTTAAAATAAAGTCTATTTAAAAACTGAAAAAAAGGGAGTTCCCGTCGTGGCTCAGTGGCTAACGAATCCTACTAAGAACCATGAGGTTGCGGGTTCGATCCCTGGCCTTGCTCAGTGGGTTGCGGATCCGGCGTTGCCGTGAGCTGCCGTGTAGGTTGCAGACGTGGCTCGGATCCCGCGTTGCTGTGGCTGTGGCGAAGGCCAGCAGCTACAGCTCCTGTTAGACCCCTAGCCTGGGAAACTCCATATGCTGCGAGTGCGGCCCCAGATAAGGCAAAAAGACAAAAAAAAAATTTTAAAAAAATGACAGGAGTTCCAATCGTGGCTCAGTGGTTAACGAATCCGACTAGGAACCATGAGGTTGCGGGTTCGATCCCTGGCCTTGTTCAGTGGGTTAAGGATCTGGCGTTGCCATGAGCTGTGGTGTAGGTCGCAGACGCGGCTGGGATCCCCGTTGCTGTGGCTGTGGTGTAGGCCGGCGGCTACAGCTCCTGTTAGACCCCTAGCCTGGGAGCCTCCATATGCCGCAAGTGCGGCCCTAGAAAAGGCAAAAAGACAAAAAAAAAAGAAAGAAAGAAAGAAAAAGAAAACAAATGACAAAACGCAATTACGAAAGTCAAGAAGACTGAAAACAAGGGTTGGCCTATGTATCTCAAATTTCCCTCGGCCCACAGTGAGAAAGATAACAGACAGTCTAAAGTTGGTAAGTTAACGCAAAGAAATATAATCAAAGTACTCAGTCTTAAGATGAGAACTCTAACATTTGTGGCAAAGTAGGAAGTGGCTTTTACTTTTCATCTTAACACCATTCTTTACGGATTTTTTGCTAACTGTGGCATGTTCATTCAATCTGATAATTCAAGAAGTAGAAATTATAAAGAGTAACCACCTTGAAAAGGTCCCTTGAGTCCTAAAGGCGTTTGCACACGTCCTTTCACTACCAAGCCGCCACCTCTACCTCCACTTCACGGACTACCCAGGTTGCTACCAAGGCAGAAATAAGCCGCCCCTCCAGTTTTAGCCCCACTTGCTGACTCTACTCCCAGCAAGGTCCAGTAACTGAGTTTCGGCTACCAGGCTAGCAGCCACTGGGAGCAGAACAAGAGAAGCCAGAGTCGGGCCACAGCAACCGCTCCGCTAAGGGAGGTCCGCAAGACAGTGGGTCACGCCGGCGCGACTAAGTTCGGACTTCCCCGCCCCACCGGCCCCGGCCTTCTTACACTCCGAGGTTTGTGTGAGACACGATCTTTCCGCAGGCTATGGTCGCCGGGCGCGGGTCGAAGCCGAGCGCCCGCAGATACATCCAGAGATGCTCCTTCTCGAAAGAAGAGACGCAGGCCGAGCTCATCTTAGCAGCAGGCAGGGACCCACCAAAAGAAAAAAAGCGCAGACTCCCTCCCTATCCGCAGCCTGAGGTGGCAGCCGCACCTCCATTACCACCGCCTGCTCCTCTCTCGCCCGGAGCCATTTCGCCTGAAAGAGCCTCAAACACTTCAAATGACCTGCATTGTAACGCCTCAGGGAAATAAAGGCTCTAAGGGTAGTATGGCACAGCGGTCAAAAAGAAGCCGCCACAAACCGAGCTTCCCGCGCTGCCGGGAAAGCGGTTGGCGCCGGCGCCGCCCGGTTTTCAGAGAAGGAGGGACTTCCGCGGAGAATTGTCTCTCCCGCCGTGCAATGCGCCCTTTCTCCGCCCCTTCCGGTCCTGACCCGCCGAGAACTTTTAAGACCCTCAACGTTTTGCCAGGCTAGCGAAATTTCCTGGCTTGTGAATCTTGTGGTCTTTTTCTGGCTTCGCGCTTTCTGATTCTTTTTTTCTCATCTTTGTGGTTCCTTTTGCTCGTGTAGACTTATTATGTCAGGTAAAAAGGCATACTGTTGTTCACTAGTGTAGAAAAAGCATGTGAGAATAACATGTCTAAATCTGAACAAGTCGCCTAACTTCTGAGCCTCAGACCTATTTGTAAGAATCTTCTATGTCCTCAAGTACTGAATGTTCCCTTCATCTCTGGTGGCACGTCCGGGGAGACCTCACTGACTGAATTCTCTTCAACTTTTGGCAAGACCCTCCTTGTCACCAGCCAAAGAAGTCTCAAACTGTTTAAATCTCTCGGGGGACATTCTCGGGAGAGTAGTGACAGAATCTAGGGGACAGAAATCCCAGCGTCGGGTCTGTCACTATCTAGATCGGAATTTAACC
>PVHT021183526.1:256661-277837 GCA_004024745.2 Catagonus wagneri
AGAATTCCTTGTGTCCAGGCTTTCCTTCAACTTGCTCAGGACTCTGACCTGCAGTCCTCTTGCCGCATGCTCCTATTCACTCCTACTTCTCTCCCTCCTTCTTTGGACCATGAAGATCTCCCTCTGTCCCTCTACTTATGTTCCTCTCCAGGTTCATACCCCCTACCCCTCTCGGACCTGGACATCCCCTCCCTCTC
The DNA here is from genome assembly GCA_004024745.2 of Catagonus wagneri. Lineage (NCBI taxonomy): Eukaryota > Metazoa > Chordata > Mammalia > Artiodactyla > Tayassuidae > Catagonus > Catagonus wagneri. The sequence continues at coordinate 256,859 of PVHT021183526.1, forward strand.
TACCTCCAGCCTATCCTCCACCGGCCCCTAGTTCTCCTTCTCCAGTCATACTCGGTCTGGATGTGCTCTTCAGCCCCCTTCTGAGCCAGCCACCCAATTTCCCTTGCAAGAGGAGCTGACCCCTCAGGAATCATATGTGTTCATGTCCCTTTTTCTATGCCTTATTTTTCCCAAATAGAACTCAAGTTGGGCAATTCCTCAGGAGACTCCACCAAAAAAAAAAAAAAAGACTCCACCAAATTTACTAGGGAATTTGATTATCTTATTTTAACCTATGACCTTTCTTGGCAATATATATGTCATTTTCTCCTCTTGCGCTAATACAGAAGACTGAGCTAGAATCTGGACTAAAGCTGGAGAATATGGGGACGAACTCAAAAAGCATCAACCTAACTTTTATGCACTAGTACCCATAGCAATCCCTGACAATTATCCTAATTGGAACTATCAGATAGTGTCCCAAGACAGTTTTGGTTATTTGTTGTTGTTGTTGTTGTTGTTGTTTGTGTTTATTTTAGGGCCACACCTGCAGCATATGGAGGTTCCCAGGCTAGGGGTCAAATCAGAGCTACAGCTGCCAGCCTACACAGCAGCCACAGCAACACAGGATCTGAGACACATCTGCGACCTATACAACAGCTCACGGCAACCCACGGAGTGAGACCAGGGATCGAACCTGCGTCCTCATGAATCCTAGTTGGGTTTGTAACCCACTGAGCCACAATGGGAATGTCAGGGTCCCAAGATAGATGGACAGGACCATGTGCTTATTTGCCTCACTGAAGGCATGAAAACAGTCACTACCAAGGCTATGAATTATTTCAAAGTTAAAGAAATTACTCAGGGAGTTCCTGTCCTGACTCAGTGGTTAACAAATCTGACTAGGAACCATGAGGTTGTGGGTTCGATCCCTGGCCTTGCTCAGTGGGTTAAGGATCCGGCATTGCCGTGAGCTGTGGTGTAGGTCGCAGACGCGGCTCAGATCTGGTGTTGCTGTGGCTGTGGTGTAGGCTGGCGGCTACAGATCCTGTTAGACCCCTAGTCTGGGAACCTCCATATGTCACGGGTGCAGCCCTAGATAAGGCAAAAAGACAAAAAAAAAAAAAAAGAGAGAGAGAGAGAAATTACTCAGGAACCAGATGAACACCCCACTCTTTTCCCGTCCTGCCTTTCAGAATCTCTGCACCTTTCACCAATTTAAATTTAATCTCTGAGGAAGGCAAGACAATCTTGGCAATGCATTTTGCCTGTCAATCAGCTCCTGATAACTGTCACAAGCTCCAAACATTGGAACAGGGCCCTCAGATTCCCCAGTCTGAACTTACCAACCTGGCCTTTGAGGTCTTTAATAACCGAGATGAGGATAGACAAGGAGAGGAAAGGAGGGAATGAGACCGGCAACAATGTTGAGAGCAGAAACGATCTTCCCAAATGATTGCCTCTTCAATCAGTCACCTTTCAAGATAAGATTTATCGGAGGAGGGGGAAGGCAGCCAATGACAAGACAGTCTTTGAGCCCCAACCATGATTCATGCTTCAATTGCAAACAAGCAGAGCACTGGAGTCGTGACTGCCCCAGGAGAAGGTTATCCCGGGACCATGCCCATTCTGTAAGTTAGCAAGACACTGGAAAAGGGATTGTCCTACTCTCCTCGATAAGAGAGGACAAAATTCCATACCAGAACCGGGGAACCCTCCTCCATTGCTATGGATCTCTAAGGACTTCTACAATCCTCAGATTGATGGGCCCCAAAGCTAGACCTAGGTCCATGATCTAAGATCAGAGTTTCTTCTGTGGCACAGTGGTTAAGAACCTGACTGCAGCCGCTTGGGTCACTGCAGAGGCTTGGATTCCATCCCTGGCCTGGCACAATGGGTTAAAGGATTCAGCGTTGCCACAGTTGCAGTGTAGTTCGAAACTGCGGCTTAGATTTGATCCCTGGCCCAGGAACTTCCATATGCCTTGAGTACAGCCAAAAGAAAAAAGAACCTAGACACCATAGCTAAAGGTTGCCACCCTGTTTGAGGGCATTTGCTGCTGTTGCCCTCCTCGTAACAGAAGTCAACCAAACTTACTTATGGACAGGTAGTTCACATCCTTACACCTCATCAGATGGACATTCTGAACAACAAGGCTCATCACTTTCTCACCAATTTTATTCTTGAGAGTCCATCACCCACTCTCTCTACCTGTTCAGTTCTCAACCCAGCCTCTTTACTACCAGACCATTCTCAGCCTCAAATCCTGGAACACTCTTGTGTGGACATCCAAGAGCATTCCACTGCTGTCCAATCTGATCTCCCTCCATTCCCATACCCTCCCTGGACCACTTTTTTTTTTTTTTTTTTTTTTTTTGCTTTTTAGGGCTGCACCCGTGGCATATGGAGGTTCCCAGGCTAGGGGTCTAATTGGAGCTACAGCTGCTGGTCTACACCACAGCCACAGCAACGCCAGATCTGAGCCACATCTGCAGCCTACAGCACGGCTCACAGCAATGCGGGATCCTTAACCCACTGAGTGAGAACAGGGATCGAACCCACAAGCTCATGGTTCCTAGTCGGATTCGTTTCCGCTGAGCCACAATAGAAACTCCAGATTGGTGGGACTTTAAAGTCAACATCCAATCGTGGTTCTCCTGGCTGACTCCACTTTAGGCCCACTAACAGCCATATTTTTATACCCCTACTTGGCCCTTACTTCTTTGGTTTTATACTTTCTCAGACAGCATCTTGCAACTCCAACCAAACCCATTCCTTTGGCTCCAGCCTTGGCCTTTTGGACTGTCCAATTCCAATCCTTGTCTCAATGAGACGCTATTGTGGCCCACATCAGATAGGGACAGCTCTATGCCGCAATTCAGCAGGAAGAAGCTACAGAAGATGAAATCTGAAGGAGTTCCTGCTGTGGTGCAGCAGGTTAAAGATCTGGCATTGTCTCTATGAACTTCCATTTTGCCACAGGTTTGGCCAAAGGGGAGGGAAGATGAGATCTCCTCCTACTCCTGAGAAAATGGCCGGCTGTATCTTCTATAATACTTAAGAATAGGTTAGCAGTCAGAGCGGGGAAATGTTAACCCACTTTAACATTACTCAAAATGGAGTCACTCTTTTTTGGGAGGGCAGGGGGCAGGGCCTTCACCTGTGCCATGTGGAAGTTCCCAGGCCAGGAAGCCAACCACCACAGCAGCGGCAATGCTGGATCCTTAACCTGCTGAGCTGCTAGGGAACTCCTGGGGTTTTTGTAATAATGTAATTACAGAGATTTACTCATTCCTCCCTCCCTTTTCCTTACAATTTATTTGTTGAAGAACCAGGGCTATATGACCTGAATAATTTCCCCTGGCCTGGATTTCACTGATGGAATCCTTATAGTACATTTCCATGTGTTCCACTGTCCCCTCCCTCTATATTTCCTTCAAATTGGCACCTGGATCCAGATTTATCAGACTCATGTGTGATCCCTTTGGCAAAACTAGGTGATGGTTTGGGGGTTCCCGTTGTGGCTCAGTGGATTAAAAACTGGACTAGTATCCATGAGGATGAAGATTGGATCCCTGGCTTCTTTCAGTGGGTAAAGGATACAATGTTGCTGTGATCTGTGGTATAGATACGGATCCAGTGTTGCTCTGGCTGTGGTGTAGGCCGGCAGCTGCAGCTCTGCCTCAACCCCTAGCCTGGGAACTTTTAAATACTGTGGGTGTGGCCCTAAGAAGAAAAAAAAAAATTTTTTTAAGATAATGAATAAACCTGAAAGTGACCAATTAGGGTGTGTGTGTGCGCGTGTGTGCGTGCGTGTGTGTATCTGGATGTTTGATGGGGTTATTGAACCCTATTGCAGTTATCCTAATTGAAATTCAAATTGCCCCATCTTTAGTCAATGGCACCTCTTCAAATCAGCTTTCTTTCTATCTGGAATGACAAGAAGTTCAAGGTTCATTTTGTACAGATCTGGAATCAGCCGTTTCTCCAAGCACTTATTTCTTTTAATGGGAAATGGTATTTCAGAATTATATTCTGGACACTGGAGATGCTCATCACTACTAAGCTGGCCATTGTTTCTACAATTTACTTAACTAATACTTATTTAATGCTACTCTGTACTAAGCATTGCTCTAAGCTTCTCCAAATGTTCATTTATTCATTCTTCATCATAACAAACCTACTTTCCTTGCTCCCATGGCATATGTAGGTTCCCAGGCTAGGGATCGAATCAGAGCTACAGCCACCAGCCTACACCACAGCAATGCAGGATCCAAGCTGCATCTGTGACCTACACCTCATAGTTACTAGTGGGATTCTTTTCCGCTTTGCCACAATGGGAACTCCAACAAACCTACTATTATCCTTATTTTACAGATGAGGAAATTGTACAGAGAAGCAAAATAATTTGTTTAAGGCCCATAGCTAGTAAGGGGCAGAACCAAAATTAGAGCCCAGAGTCTGAGCCTTTGCCCATCATGATATGCTTCTTCCCAGTTGACCTGTTTTTCAGTCATATGCCTACACCCTAGGCTGAGGGAAAACAAGAATAAATCCTTGACTAGCAGACTCACTGAGACACACTGCCCTGCCCCCCCCCCCCCAAAAGACACAAAGGTGCTGTTATCAGAAGAAGCGGGAATGAATCCTGGGAGGAAAAAAGTCTGCTGTATCAGTTCCAAAAAAAACAAAACAGGAGTTCCCGCTGTGACACAACAAGATCGGCAGGGTCTCTGCAGCATTGGGACACAGGTTCCATCCCTGGCCCCATACAATGGGTTAAAGGATCCAGCACTGCTGCAGATTGTGGCATAGGTTGCAACTGTGGCTGAGATCTGATCCCTGACACAGGAACTCCTTATGCTGTACGCCAACCAAAAAAGAAAATAAAGGCGTTCCCCTTGTGGCTCAGTGGTAACAAACCTGAATGGGATTCATGAAGATGAGGGTTTGATCCCTGGTGTCACACAGTGGGTTAAGGATCTGGCTTTACATGAGGTGCTGTAGTTCACAGACGCGGCTGGGATCTGGTGTTGCTGTGGCTGTGGCATAGGCTGATGGCTACAGCTCTGATTCAACCCCTGGCCTGGGAAATTCCATGTGTCACAGGTGCGGCCCTAAAAAGAAAATAAGAAAAGAAAGAAAGAAAATAAACAGAAAACAAACAAAAAAAAGCAAAACACTCTAATTCAAGATTATATGGCTCAGGGAGTTCCTGTCGCGGCTCAGCAGAAAACGAATGCGACTAGGAACCATGAGGTTGCAGGTTCAATCCCTGGCCTTGCTCAGTGGGTTAAGGATCCGGCGTTGCTGTGAGCTGTGGTGTAGGTCGCAGACACGGCTCAGATCCCACGTTGCTGTGGCTCTGGTGTAGGCCGGTGGCTACAGCCCCAATTAGACCCCTAGCCTGGGAACCTCCATATGCCATGGGTGTGGCCATAAAAGAACAAAAAGACAAAAAAAAAAAAAAGATTTTACGGCTCATCTTTTATTACAGGCATTTCAATGATTAAACTTCGAAGAAGTATATAAAATAATGTATAATGCAGAACTAGAAACTCTTACAAAAGTTAAGGTCAGTCAGAGTTTTGTCACAATTAAGACCAAGTAGCCAAAAAGTAGATTCACCCCCTGATAGATCAGTCCCCAAAGCCACAGGAATAGACATGTGAGCAAATATGAAGTTTAATGTCACATAAACTGTATTCAGCAAAAGAAGATTTTTCTTGTTAGTTATTTAACATTTTGCCCTGAGAAGTCTCATGGTTGGTAGCATGTGAATGATCCAGTCCATCCTCCTCTTCCAAAGCTAAAATATCTGGAATTTCATCAGTCTCAGATGTCAAGTCTATGATACTGAAGTCAAGTACCTGTAAAATAAGAATCTTGGGTATTAAAACAAACACTAAGGAAGTGAGCTGTCAAGTCCAAGTGAGCTCTTAGAAACATGAATTACTGCATGTGCATGAACCTTACTTTGTCCGTAACTATGTTTTCTGGCAAGACGTTTACAGTCTTATTCCCACGGGTCGCTCATGGTTATAAAAGCTCTACGGAGATTTCTCTTTAAAAGGAAACCAAGAGTTCCTGTCGTGGTGAGGTGGAAACGAATCCAACTAGGAACCATGAGGTTGCAGGTTCAATCCCTGGCCTTACTCAGTGGTTGCTGTGGCTGTGGTGTTGGCTGGCAGTTGTAGCTGCTATTCGACCCCAAGCCTGGGAACCTCCATATGCTGCAGTAGGGCCCTAAAAAAAAAAAAAAGGAAAGGAAACCAACTGGGGTTAGAACTTATTAAACAAAAGCTTTTTGAAAATACAAGCTATAAAACATTTCTGGTTATTCATTTCTATTAATCTATTATTCTCTTAAAAACATGAATACTCCACTTTTCCATAAGTCTGATTTCCAATACTATAAACGCTTTGGGAAATATATAGGAACTGAGTAAGCAAAAGGTCTTTTAGTTGTTGAAACAGCCATTACAAAGCCTTTGCTCTTCTCTGCATAGGTAAAGCTTTTAGAGATAGAAGTTCTGTTCTTACTTTACATACAATTTTGACAAGCAAAGTAACTTTTTTTCCCTTTTTTTGGCCTCACCCATGGCATGTGGAAGTTTCCCAGGCCAGGGATCAAACGCGCACCACAGCCACTGCTATAACGGCACCAGATATTTAATCTGCTGGGCCACAGGAGAACTCCAAAATAATGTTTCAAAAAAATGGAAGGTTAGAAGCAGAAAATTAGTAAGGTTAAATAAATTATTCAAGGCTAACTCAATACCAGAGGAAGAAATTAGCTGATTAACTAACAGCAGCTAAACAGCTAAGAACAACCCCCAAAAAAACATCAAAACACAGAGGGGAGGGAGAATGAGGAGTTACTGTCTAATGGGTACAGAGTTTATGTTTGGGATGATGATAAAATCCTGGAAATAGGGAGTTCCTGTTGTGGCTTAGCGATAACGAACCCAACTGGGGTTCAATTCCTGGCCTCACTCAGTGGGTTAAGGATCCAGCGTTGCCATGAGCTGTAATATAGGTCACAGACACTGATCGGAACCCACGTTGGCTGTGGTATATAGGCTGGCAGCTGCAGCTCCGATTTGACCCCTAGCCTGAAACCTCCATAAGCTGCAGGTGCAGTGCTAAAGAGTAAAAAAATAAAAAGAAAATCCTGGTACTAGATTGTGTTGGTATCTGTACAACATTATGAGTATACTTAATGCAACTGAACTGTACACTGAAGAATGGCTAAAATGGGAGTCCCCTGGTGGCTCAGGGGGTTAAGGATCTGGCATCGTTATTGCTGTGGTTTGGGTCGTTTCTGTGGCGTGGCTTTGATCCCTGGCCTGGGAACTTCCACATGCTACTCCCATGACTGAAAAAAAAAAAAAGGTAAATTTGATGTTGTGTATATTTTACCACAATTTTAAAAAAATATTTTTTTAAAAGGGAGAAAAAATATTGCTTTGTTCATTGGTTTCCTTACATGGTTGCCTATGGCCATTATTCCCTAAGAACTGAGGTGCTTAGAGTACTGTCTGTTCTGAAATAAAAACTTCCACCATTTATTCCTGAGGTTTCCCTTTTGGGGAGATGGAATTGCATTCTAGCTCTTCATGAATGTTCACTTTGCAAAGATCATATCCAACATGACACCCACGAGAGGTAGCAGTGCTTATACAAACTGATTCAGAGCATCAGCCAGGCAAGTCAACTATGGCAACCTTAGCCTTTTTAGGCTAAAAGATGTACTTGCTTAGCTCTCTCTTATGATCTATGATCTATTTCTATTAAATGTGTATTTTAACATCTGATATCATTGTATTTGTTTTTAACAAATATTTGGGTTTTTTTTTCTTTTTTGGCCTGCAGCATGTGGCAGTTCCTGGGCCAAGGGGATCGAACCCACATCACAGCAATGACCTGAGGCACTGCAGTGACAATGCTGGAGCCTTAACCTACTAAACCACAAGAGAACTCCTGTTTTTAATAAAAATAGAACAGGAAGCTACAACACAAGAGGATATAGACAGAGGTGGGGGAGGGGTTAGACCCCAAATAAGGAAGCGAGCAGCAGTTTTTGCCTATCTGAGGCTCAAGTGCTAGAATGGAAGTGCACTGTGACATCAGTAAGACATTGAACTAAATCCCTACTCTGCCACTTACCTCTTTTCAATCTGTTTTCTCACCTGTCAAGTGAGGAAAATACCTATGACTGCAATGCAAATGAGGAATAACAGTAGAATGAACATAGCTTGTAAAAGGTACTCAGTGAAGGAGTTCCAACTGTGGCATCGTGGGTTAAGGATCCAGCGTTGCTGCAATTGTGGCATAGGTCAGTGCTTCAACTCAGATCTGATCCTTGGATCCTTGGCCCATGAACTTTCATAAGCCATGAGTATGGGCAAAAAAGAGGCAGAAAAAGGTACTCAGTAAATGGTAGCTTTTTTTTTTTTTGGCTTTTGTCTTTTTAGGGCCGCACCTGCGGCATATGGAGGTTCCCAGGCTAGGGGTCTAACAGGAGCTGTTACTGCCGGCCTACGCCAGAGTCACAGCAACACCGGATCCGAGCTGTGTCTGTGACCTACACCACAGCACATGGTAACACCGGGTCCTTAACCCATTGAGCAAGGCCAGGGACCAAACCCACAACCTCATGGTTGCTAGTCGGATTCGTTTCCACTGAGCCACGATGGGAACTCCTTGGTAAATAGTAGCTATAATTCTCTTAAATATCACCACACACACACACACACCTACAAAGTCACCTAGAGACCAAGTAGGTACTGGCCTACAGTAGAATTATTTGCAGAAGACTGGAAATCCCACACTTGGGGTTTAGGAGAAAAGTCTCCATCACCACCAAAAAAAAAGTACTTCTAGTCTTTGAGACGACTAGTCTTTGAGGAGAGCCATGTGAAAAATTCAACTTCCATATATCCAGGATGACTCAGAGTATCTAATTTTCATCATTCCCAACCATTACCAAAATAGAAATAGAGGACAATGAAGCAAATAAGAAGTAGCCACAGTCTGTCAAGTTTCCATCTTGTTTCATCTAAAATGTAGTGGTTGTGGAGGTCCCTTCGTGGCTCTGCAGTTAATGAACCCAGCTAGGATCCTTGAGGATGCAGGTTCGATCCCTGACCTTGCTCAGTGGGTTAAGGATCTGACATTGCCGTGAGTTATGGTGTAGGTCGCAGATGCGACTCGGATCTGAGTTGTTGTGGCTGTGGCATAGGCCAGTGGCTACAGCTCCAATTCGACCCCTAATCTGGGAATCTCCATAGGGTGTGGCCCTAAAATTCAATAAAATAAAAAAAATAAAATGTAGTGGTTGTGCCTGACCATCTTCGTGGGGTTTTTAGAAATGTGACACAAGAGAAATGCTTCACAGATTTATAAAATAAATTAATTTTTCATTGACATTAACAACTGCCTTTACATTAGAATTTGGACCATCAAAGCAGGAGTGTGAAGAGTTGCTGAGAATGCCAATCAGGCATTCTGAGGCCAAAATCAATCCTATACTTACTAATCATATACAAATCAATCATATACTTACTAATCATATATAAACTCAAACATATACTTACTACATATGAAACTTATGAGAAAACCATAGTCCCTCCCTGCAAGGACATTTTCTTTAAAAAAACCAAGTGACCATGCTAGGATTCCAGGAACCTGCATAATTTTTGCAGGTTGTTCACCATTCAACCATAAGGGGGCACCTTTCATTCAAAAACTTCATTGATTCCCATATTTATTATGACAGTTTTCCAGAAGGTGGCACTATGTACATTGAGAATAAGGTGCCATTTTCTAATTTGTGTAAATGTAGGCTAGTGGTGGCCCTGGGCTCTGAAAAGTTGGGCCTACTACAGAAATAAAAACAGTATCTATGGGAATTAATAAGCTGCTAAATGTGAGTGTGCTACAGTGCTCATAAATATGACACAGAATCAGTAAAACGTATTGATTTTGAAAAAGAAAATAATTATTTAACTAATGAAGTAAAAAGAAACACTAAAATTTTTGCTTATATAAAAATAATTCTGCCTGCTGTGGGGCAATGGGATCAGCGGCATTTCTGGAATTCTGGGATGCAGGTTGGAACCCCAGCCCAGCTGTTGCTGCAGCTGTGGCAAAGGTTGAAACTGTGGCTCAGATATTATCCCTGGCCCAGGAACTCCATATGCTGCAGGGTAGCCAAAAAAAAAAAAAAAAAAAGGAAAAGTAATTCTAATGTAAAGGGCTATAAAAGGGATCATGCAAGAGGTAAGGATTAGCTCCAACACCGTATATGTAAGACTAACCCTGTTGAGGTTTTGGTTTTAACAGAAACTTCTCCATGGTAGGTTGCATATACAACTTCATTATTTGCTTGCAAATTAGACTGCCGGGAGTATCTTGATTCTGGTTTACTCTTTTTTTATCCTATACCTGAACAATTTGGTACAGCTGAGTGGGCTAATGCACATCTCCTGCCTTACAGTACGAACACCCTTTTGTACTCTGGTGCTTTATCCTTAGCTAACAAGAGTCGTGGAAGATTAGAACACAGCCTTGAAAGCAAGTTGGCATCCATCACAACAAAATTTAAACGATTCCTTTTCTTTTTTTTAGGACCATACTTGTGGCATAGGGGGTTCATCAGGCTAGGGGTCAAATCAGAGCTATAGCTGCAGGCCTAAGCCACAGCCATAGCAATGCAGGATCCTAGCTGCATCTGCAACCTACACCACAGCTCATGGCAACGCCAGATCCTTAACCCACTGAGCAAGGCCAGGGATCGAACCCGCAACCTCATGGTTCCTAGTCGGATTCGTTAACCACTGAGCCACAATGGAAACTCCTCTTGTGGGGTTTAAATGCATAAAAATCTATCCTGCTCCTTCTTCCTCCTTCCCTCACCAACCACCTCCATGAGCTAAATGATACTGTAAAAAGCTATCTCAGGTAAACCAAATTTTAGTTTTCCCCATTTCACTTCCTTAGTTCTTCAGTATCTATTGTACCCTATTAAAGTGGATATTTTCCTAATCATGATCTGATATTATATATTCCCTGTGGAACTGGCAAGTTAAAGACTCGTGTCACTCTCCCACAGATGCTATCCACATGGCTCTAAGATACCCTTTTTTACCTTTTTTTTTGACCTGGAGCTGCAGCTGCCGGCATATGCAACCACAGCAATGCCGGATGTGAGCCGCATCTTCGAACTATGCCATAGCTTGTGGTGATGCTGGATCCTTAACCCGCTGAGGGAGGCCAGGGATCGAACCCACATCCTTGTGGATACTAGTCAGTTTCTTAACCCCCTGAACCACAATGGGAACTCTAAGACACCCCATCCTTAACCACTTCACTTCCATCTATTGAAAAACATCACTAATTTTACTTTACAGAAGGTAAAACTGAAGTTGAGACATTAATGGCTAATATACCATGTTCCTTTTTTGTCTCAGAACTACCTAGATAGTTCTTATTATTACTTACAAAGGAAAAAGCATCCTTGAGCACTTAGGCACACTATGCCTGGTTTCATGCAGCCAAATGTTCAAGGACCTGCCACAGACCTACCAGAGACTGTGCTAGGCTTAGTTAGCTTTTTTCCCCTCAAAAGAACTGTCCTCCTTGGAGAAAAGTCTGTTAAACTGCCAGTTTATGCAACAATAAAGCTGTGAGATGCAACGCACCACAAATTTTGAGACATGTTGACAATAAAATGAAATGTATGTAGGCACAGACTTGAGACACAAAGTAGACAGTCAAAACTATAGTATACTCATGGCAAAAAGCAAGGGCGGTGGTGTTCTTCTAGAAGCTAAGAGTTCTTGCCCATGAATAACAGCTTTGAAACCTGTCTCCTCTTTACAAGTAACACAGGAGGTGCTGTAAGTCTCTCGAGAAGGGGAAATGCAAAGGTTTACATTCAGTATGGAAAAGCCTGTGTTGGAGTTCCTGTTGTGGCACAGGGGAAACGAATCTGAGTAGTATCCAAGAGGATGCAGATTCGTTCCCTGGCTTGCTTAGTGGGTCGGGGATCTGTCGTTGTCATGAGCTGTGGTGTAGGTCGCAGACAAGGCTCAGATCTTGTGTTGCTGCAGCTGCGGCATAGGCCAGCAGGTGTAGCTCCAATTTGCCCCTAGCCTGGGAACTTCCATGTACCTCTAGTGTGGCCCCAAAAAGAAAAAGAGAAAGAAAAAAGAAAGCCTGTGTACAGTAGTTCCTGCTGTGGTGCAACAGGATCATGGCGTCTCTACAGTTCCAGGATGCATGTTTGATGCAGGTTTGATCCCTAGCCTGGCACAGTAGGTTATGTATGTCACAGCTACGGCTTGGCTCTGATCCCTAGCCCAGTAACTCCATATGCATGGAGCAGCCAGAAAAGAAATGAGAAGAAAATAAAAAAAAAAGCCCGTGTATAGCTGTACTATATGAATTTTCCAACAAACTAGATTAAACCACAAAATACTAGCCTGGAAGTTTTGAGGCAAATGGCAGCAGGGTCATGTCCAATTTGGACTAATAAAAAAAATTTTCAGAGACAGAGTCTCTGAAAGTCTTCAAGTATCATAGACTCCCTCCAACTGAGCTCACCTGTTTACTAATTCCTGGAGTTATCTCAAGGGGAAGAAATTTAGTTCTCTAATGTAAGAAGCTTTCTTTCTTTTTTAGGGCCGCACCCTCAGCCTATGGAGATTTCCAGGTTAGGAGTCCAATTGGAGCTACAGCTGCCAGCCTACGCCACAGCCACAGCAACATCAGATCCAGGCTGCATCTGCAGCCTACACCACAGCTCACGGCAACACTGGATCCTTAACCCACAGGGCGAGGCCAGGGATCAAACCCACAAGCTCATGGTTCCTAGTCAGATTCGTTTCCGCTGTGCCAGGACAAGAACTCCTATAATTAAAGAAGCTTTAATAGACTCATTCACACCAAATTCCAAGTAAAGTTATATGCTGCTTCCTTATTTTCATGGGGTGATAGGGGCGAAGCAGGATAGAAAGAGGAGACAAATTTGACTTAGACTTCAGTTCGGCTGAAGGACAGACTAGCTAACCTTTGAGCAGGACCGGCAGAGAGGCATGTAGCTCTAGATCACGAGTTCTTTTTTTTTTTCCTGTCTTTTTTGGGTCACACCTGCAGCATATGGAGTTCCCAGCCTAGGGTTTGAATTGGAGCTACAGCTGATGGCTTACCCCACAGCCAGAGCAACACAGGATCTGCGTTTTGGCTGCCACCCATACCACAGCTCAAGGTAATGCCAGATCCTTAACCAACTGAGCAAGTCCAGGGATCGAAACCCCATCCTCATGGCTATTAGTCAGGATCATTACCACTGAGCCACAACAAGAACTCCTTCATGAGTTCTAAGATTGGCTTTTTTTTTTTTTAATTGTCTTTTTAGGGCCATACCCACAGCATATGGAGGTTGCCAGGCTAGGGGTCAAATCAGGAGCTGTAGCCGTTGGCTTATGCCACAGCCACAGCAATGCCAGATCCGAGCCGCATCTGCAACCTACACCACAGCTCACGGCAACACCAGATCCTTTAACCCACTGAGTGAAGCCAGGGATTGAACCTGCGTCTTCATGGATGCTAGTGAGATTTGTTTCCACTGAGCCACAACGGGAACTCCCTAAGACAGGCTTTTTTTGCAAAGGTTTGGCATATTGCAGCTCCACTGTGAGAGGGTCTGTATTTCCTAATTAATCGACCCACATTGAGGGGCCTACCAGTCTGGACACCCTTTTATAAAGGGTGTCCTTCTTTTTTAGAATTATTCTCCTGTTTTCTCATCTACGACTGAGGTTAGTGAGTTTCTCCCAAAGCGACAACATGGTGCATAAAATCCATCTGAGACTGGACACTGAACCATCTCACTCCAGGGTGTACACATCAGAGAGCCTCTTGGCAAGAAATGTTGCTGCTTTTCCATGAGTCTGAGGCTGTCACTCACGTGCTTCCTTTTAGCTCTAATTTTTTATGGCAAGGCTCAGCCATAAGTAGATCCATATACTGGTTTAAAAACCCACTTTCAGAGGTCCAAAAAGGAAAGTAACCACCACCACCTAGTAAAATTCTTATAAGAACATTAACCTTTTTTGGGTGGCGGGAGGACAGGGTACACCCACAGCATGCCAAAGTTCCCAAGCCAGGAAGTGAACCTGTACTATAGCCATGACAATGCCTTACAGAGGCTCCTCGACCACTAGGCCACACCAGGGCACTCCAAGGTACATTAGCTTTTAAGTTGTTAAAAATGGATTGTTGGCAACTGGTTTGCAACATTAGCCTTCCAATGTTATTACAAATCCCCCAGCAGGCCATTTGAATTCACATGTACTCATAACCTTGTCATGCAGGCAAAGCAGTGCTAAGAAAGACACACATAAAGCACATGGAACACAGCATAACACTGATCTATTCTGCGATGAATTTTATTGAATTCAAAGAAGGCATTCCTTTAGAAAAATAAAAAGCTTAAGTTGCACAAGCATGCAATGTGAGACAAACCAGTGCTGAGGCCTGCTCAGACCAAACCGGAGCAGACACCAGTACACACAATAGCCCACATGAAGGTATTTTTATTCAATACAGACAGATGGCAACAGTGGCAACAGAGGCAACAGAATGAGACTGTAAGTACACTGGAACTGGCTACGCTCTGACCAGTCTGTCATTCTTTTCTTACCAGCCAGGTCCACAACAGAACTACATGTGCTCTGTAGAAACCTTGAAGCTCTTAAGACCATTGGAAAACTACAACTTTCCTCGTGCTAGCTACTTCCCCACTTCAGAGCTGTCTAGCAGGTTGCAACAGAACAGGAGGTGTCACCTGGCTGGCTGCCCTGTGCACTGCTGGCAGGGGCAGATTTAATGTGTTTTGTGCTCAGACTGCTGGGCCTCTGGGCTCGTTGTGTCCTCTGCACCCCGGGACTGAGCATCCTGAGACTTGGTCAGTTGGGGATAAAAGGGACCTACCAGCCAGTTGAGGGGCGTGTTGTTAACAAGATAATCCATCACATCATCTATAGACTCCTTCATTTTCTGCAGCTTCCCCTTGCTGGAAGTGAGGAGGCCATCAGACACTTCCCTAAAGGAGGAAGCGTTGTGAAACACTGAGTAGATGTCGCCAGCCATCACCCCCACGTGGGTGGCCTGATTGTGGATGCTCTGTGGTAGCCCTTGGATGTTGGACACGAGGATGTGGCACGTGGTCTGGAGCTGCTGAGTCAGGTTACGGGCAATAGCCAGAGTACGTGACTCTACGTGCTGAAAACAAGACAAGTTTAAGAGTTAGCAGTGGATCCAATAGTGCTATGTATGAACTAGTTCAATCACTGTAAGCTGGTTATATGTATACCACACATGTGGATTCTTTAACTTTTAAAAATCCTCACAAACCCTGAGTTGCAGCACTATTATTTCACATTTCTTAGACATGAACATAAGCTTAACATTTAAGTAACATGCTGAAAGTAAAAGCTAGAAAATGGCTGAGTGGAGATTTGAACTAGTGCCTGAGGCTTCAAAGTTCATGGTCTTAAGCTGAAGACACCTAACAGAGGAGAAGGGACAGAATACACTCCATATTCATAGGGCAATTCAGGTATTCTCCCCTCCGATATGATATGAACAAACAGTTAATATTGATCTCAAAGGCAAATGCATACCAGCTTTTGGAAACTAAAAGCCCACTTTCTAGGACTACAATATGCTATTTATCCTGTCTGGAACATTGCCCCTTTACTGCCCTTTCACCTAGTTTATTCAACACCCCCCCACACCCCCCGTCTCAGCTTACCACTCATCTCTTCCAGCAAACCATCTGACTCACCCATCCTCACCCCAAGGCTGAGTCAGTACCCTCCCTACATATCGTTCTCACAGCACCTATTTTAGGCTGCCACAAAAACACTAAGACAGTAACAATGCCTGTATTCACTGTTAATCTGGACCCACTGTCAGGGCAAGGCCTGTGTTTTTTTAGTTAGCGGCATCCTATTAGGGGCAATATGCCTGTCTGTAAGTTGTTAGGTAAAGTTACTGTACACTTTTGCTTTTCTGTCATGTAACAAGCAACCTATGTAGACAGTATTATTCACAGTGACATGATAGAGAAGAGTATTTTAGAGGAATAACCAGAAAATTGAGGAGTTCCCATTGTGGCGCAGCAGAAACGAATCCAACTAGGAACCATGAGGTTGCAGATTCAATCCCTGGCCTGGCTCAGTGTGTTAAGGATCTGGCATTGCTGTGAGCTGTGGTGTAGGTCACAGATGTGGCTCTCATCTGGCATTGCTGTGGCTGTGGTGTAGGCCAGCAGCTACAGCTCCGATTAGACCCCTAGCCTGGGAACCTTCATATGCCATGGATGCGGCCCTAAAAAGACAAAAGAGAAAGAAAGAAAGAAAAGAAAGAAAAGGAAAGGAAAGGAAAGGAAAGGAAAGGAAAGGAAAGGAAAAGAAAAGGAAAGAAAAGAAAGGAAGGAAACTGAGGAGCCTGATAACAACTTCAGAAACTGCAGTGGATGACCCTGTCCCAGGTCTCACCTCAGCACAGTGGGATTCATCCGTGTCATCATAGCCAATGCTTCTCTTCCACTCCAACCAGGACAGATAGAGCTTATCCTGAGTGCCCTGAATTTTCTGGTTGGCATTGTGCACATTCTTCCTGGCAAATTCAATCTGGAACACAACAAAAGAAGACAAAGGAACAAATTCGTCAGACATTCATGTTAGCCTGCTCTCAGAGGTAGGATGTAAATCTAGATATAAACCCTTACAGAAATTCTTGGTATTTAAGTTCTATCCCTGATAGCACTGGTATCAAACTGTATGTCAACTAAGTAGTCGTAGTACTTTATTGTCTCATTTAACTGGTAAAACCACTGTCTCCAAATTTACTCCCGGTTTTTTTTTTGTTTTTATTTTTTGCTTTTTAGGATGGCATATGGAAGTTCCCAGGCTAGGGTTCAAATTGGAGCTGCAGCTGCCGGCCTGCACCACAGCCACAGCAATGTGGGATCCGAGCCGCATCTGCGACCTACACCATAGCTCATGGCAACGCTGGATCCTCATGGATCCTAGCTGGGTTCATTAACCACCGAGCTATGAAGCGAACTTCTACCTCCAGTTTAACACAGGTAAGACAACTGAAATTGTCTACGTGTAAAATATAAAATTAAATGTAAATCAACTATATTTTAATTTTTGTCTTTCGAGGGCCACAGCTGCATCATATGGAAGTTCCCAGGCTGGGGGTCGAATCGAGCTATAGCTGCCGGCCTACACCACAGCCACAGTAACTTGGGATCCAAGCCAAGTCTGGAACCTACACCACAGCTCTCAGCAACGCCAGATCCTTAAGCCATGAGCAAGGCCAGGGATCAACCCGCATCGTCATGGATACTAATCAGGTTCGTTACTGCTAAGCCACAACAGGAATTCCTGTAAATCAACTACACTTTCATAAAAAAATTTAAAAAGAAAATAAAAATTACAAAAGAGGATTCCCTGTCATGGCTCAGCAGTAACAAATCTGACTAGTATCCATGAGGACTTGGTTTCAATCCCTGGCCTTACTCAGCAGGTTAAGGATCTGGAATTGCAGCGAGCTGTGGTGTAGGTTGCAGATGAGGCTCGGATCCCACGTTGCTGTGGCTGTGGTGTAGGCCAGCAGCTATAGCTCCGATTCGACCCCTAGCCTGGGAACCTCCATATGCTGCAAGTGCAGCCTTAAAAAGCAAAAAAAAATTAAAAAAATAAATTACGAAAGAGAAAGGAATTCACTTCCTCTTCCCTATTGTCAGCCTACTGCCTACTTCCCCTTCTAAGAATAAACTCGATTCTAACGGCCATACAATACATACTGCTCTGCAACTTGGCAATCCTTAATGGCCACAACAGTAGTCTTCTGTGATTTATCAATTTAATCAGTGCCCTGTTAGTTGATGTGCACTGTCTATACTCTTCAGCAACTCCTAAGAAATACACCCATCTGTAGAATAAGTTTGTAGAAGTGAAGCTGCTTCAGGCATAAGTGTGCCTGTAATTTTATTAGTACAGTCCCTTGAATACTCCCTAAGTACCCAAACACAAGGCTACCTCTCTCTACACCACTGCTCACAGCCTCTAACCTTGCATCAGTACTTTGACCCCTCTGAGTAAGATTAACACCACTTCGTATATTTCTGCTATTTATTCTTGCCTTTTCTGTGAGTTGTCTGTAACACTTTGTCCATTTTTTTTTCTTTTTGCCTTATCTAGGGCCACACTCACAGCATATGGAGGTTCCCAGGCTAGGGGTCTAACAGGAGCTGTAGCTGCCGGCCTTCGCCACAGCCACAGTAATGCGGGATCTGAGCTGCGTCTGCAACCTACACCACAGCTCACGGCAACGCCGGATCCTTAACCCACTGGGCAAGGCCAGGGATCGAACCCGCAACTTCATGGTTCCCAGTCGGATTCGTTAACCACTGAGCCACGACGGGAACTCCGTTTGTCCATTTTTCTACTGGGTTGTTCATAAGGCTAAGATTAAAATTCTTGGATTTCATAACTACATTTACTCCCAATCCCTGAGATAAACAAACTCACTTCAGATACCGTTATTTTATTTTACATTTTATTTTACTTCAGATACCTTTAAATGAAGTTGTACTCACCAGGTTGACAGTGGAATGGAGCTGAGAAATGGTCTCCTGGCTTTTTTGCCTGGCTTCTTTAACTCTGCTTAGGGCCTGCTGGTAGGCCCGTGAGCGGAGCTTGGTGGACAGGGATCCCAGTCTAATATAATAACTTGGCTTCTGAACCATATCAAATCCTTCCACTTTTTTGGCTTCTTTTTCTGAAGTTATGAAGGGATTTAAAAATAAAATCAGGCATCACAGTTCTAAGTGACAAGGCCGGGACTCTAACTTGGATCTTCACTGTTGAGTCCACATCTAGTGATTTTGCACCCCATTTCCCAAGATGGCTCATGTCTGCTGCTGAGCGTGGCAACCAAAAAGACGTCACTGTTATTTACACAGGTCCCTTGCCACTAGAGCTTTTTAGGCAACCTGGCACATAGTAAGCACTAAATGATTCTGTACAGCAGCAGCCCATTAAGGGCAATCCATTTGTAGAAAATATTTCCAAAGGCTAATTTCTCCTGAAGTTTCAAAACTAACTATGTTCAAAACTTCACAATTCAGTGTGAAACTTGAGTGCCTTAAGAAGGAAAACAATAGAGATAGAGTAATGCTTGCTCTGGCAGTGGTCTGTGGAGAGTGGAGCAGAGATGGAAGTCAACTGCCAATAGGAATAAAGGATCTTTTACCTTTCAGGGTGATAAAAATATTCTACAATTGGACTGTGGTGATGCTTGTGCAACTACAAATTTGGAGTGAAAATGGGTGAATTTTTTGGTGTACAAATTCTATCTCAATGAAGCTGTTTGAAAGATTGCTTTAAGATATAAAGCATTATTTCAAGCAAGAATCCAATTACCTAGTTCTTCTTCAGTGAGAGGGAGGTACTGGTCTACCAGCAGCTCTGATTTGGTGAGCGCATTTTCTACTCCATTGCTCACCAGCTGCATCATCCGACTTCCCAGGACGGTGTTAATGCTGCCATTGACCACAGACTTGGTCTTCTCCACACTTCCGGTCACTGCTTCCTTGGTTTTGTCCACCACCTCAGTGATTGTGCTGGCCACACAATCCTTGGCCCCAGTCACAGTAGTCGTCACAGCATCTTTTGCCCCGGTCACAACCCCTTTAGCATTGGCCACGACCTAGAAGGAAAAGATCACTTGGCTGCTGAGAAACATGGGTATAAATACCTATTTAAGGTCTTAACTAAGGTAGTATAGTTCAAGAATTAAAGAATGAATCTGGCCCTTTCACTTTCTAGTAGAAGATCTGGGACAAGTCACTGAGTTGACGAACCTCTATTTCCTTATCAGGTATAAATGCCCTATCTGCCACCACTCAAGGATTGTTGGAGTACCAAACAAGGTGAACAGATATAAAATTTGTCAATGTGTCAAGTTTTTGCTTTATTTTAACTTTTTTACAGCCACACCTGCATCATATGGAAGTTCCCAGGCTAGGGATTGAATTGGAGCTGCAGCTGCAAGCCTGTGCCACAGCCAATGTAACACAAGATCTGGGTTGCATGCACCTGCGACCTTCACTGCTCCTTGCAGTAACACCAGATCCTTAACCTAGTGAGCGAGCCAGGGATTAAACCTGCATCCTCAAAGAGAGGATGCTGGGTCCTTAACCCACCAAGCCATAATGGGAACTCCTTGTTTTGTTTCTTAATAGGTGAACCTGAGGCAAGGTACAAGCAATACTTTAGCGAAGAATGGCATTTTCCATGTTATACAGAGCCCCTCATGCATGCCTATAAGCACAGATTTAGGTATATACACAGAGCCCCAGAGCAACACAAAGGCAGAGGTGTCAGTTCTCTGTCCTACTGGATGTGTTCTCAGTACCAAGTGAGAAAAGGTTCTATTTTATTTACCACCTCAGCATTTATCCAATACCACATGGGAATGAGTTATTTGAGAAAGCAATTTTATCTACAGAGAGGAAGCCACAAATAATAGAGATCAAACTGCAGTGATTTTCATCCAAAGGTGGATAGTTCACCTCTGCCTAAGACATAACCTGACAACAATTCAGAATATAGGAGTGGTCATTACTCTTTCAAAAATACATCCAAGGTTGGCTGAGGGAACAAATAAGTGTTACCTGTTTACAGCGCACAGAGCCTGTGTTAAACACATAAAACTTAAAGCCTTAGCACCCTTAGCTCACCTGGTTTGTTGGCTGATTCAGAATAGGCAGTTTCTCCTCAATCCTGTCTAGCCCCTTACAGGCATAAGTGTTGGCAACGGCAACTAGAAGAACCACAAATGGTAACCATGTTAACAGTCCAGAGCTAAGAGTGAATACATATCTTGAGTTTTTATTGTTAAAAAAAAAAA
>PVHT021183526.1:278837-432426 GCA_004024745.2 Catagonus wagneri
GAAAAAAGGCAAAAAAAAAAAAAAAAAAAAAAATAACAGGAGCTTCCACTGCGGCACAATGGGATTAGATCCCTGGCTTGGGATCTGGTTAAAGGATCTTGTGTTGCTGCAGCTTCAGCGTGGGTGGAAAGCATGGCTGGAATCTGATCCCTGGCCCAGAATGCTGTATGCTGCGGGGTGCCCCCCCCCAAAAAAAAACCAGCAAAAATTTTCCAGTTACCACACAATGCTTTACCTGGTTTCTCTAGTTTAGAAATAAGATTCTTGCCAGGTTTCTGGCAACTTTCTTCTACCGATAATGAAATAAGGATGTGTGCGAGAACAGCAAGCAGAGGCAGTGACAGGCCAAGAAGGAAGCTGGCCATGAAGCTTCTTCCTTATCAACTGCCACTGAAGGTTAATGCCAAGAGAAGCCAGGTTTCCCCTGAACCCTCATTCAGGGAATGAGGTTTCTGAAAACTCAAAATTGACATTTCCATGACACTTTTATTCTTGTCTTTTGTCCTTTATTTTTTTAGGGCCACACGCACAGCAAATGGAGGTTCCCAGGCTAGGGGTCTAATCAGAGCTGTTGCTTCTGGCCTACACCAGAGCTGCAGCAATGCCAGATCCGAGCCGCTTCTGCGACCTACACCACAGCTCATGGCAACGCCAGATCCTTAACCCACTGAGCGAGGCCAGGGATTGAACCCGCAACCTCATGGTTCCTAGTTGGATTCGTTTCCGCTGCGCCATGACGGGAACTCCTCCATGATAGTTTAATCCCTACCAAACCTTAATTCAGTAGGTGGCAGTGTCATTTTAGGTTAACACCAGGGGAGTTCCAGTCGTGGCACAGTGGAAATGAACCTGAGCAGGAAATGAACCATGAGGTTGCGGGTTCGATCCCTGGCATCGCTCAGTGGGTTAAGGATCCAGCATTGCCATGAGCTGTGTGTGATGCAGGTCGCAGACGCGGTTCAGATCTGGCATTGCTGTGGCTGTGGCGCAGGCCAGCGGCTACAGCTCCAATTCGACCCTTAGGTTAACAACAGGAAATAGTAAACTGGATCTCCCTAACAAGACCCAGATTTTAGTTCAAGCTCCTCCTCCCAGGATGACCAAGCCTAGCACTAGTAAATCCATTTGGGAAGCAGCAGAGTTGGAAAACTCATTCCTAGTTCTTTATAATCTTAAACAGTCCATGACATAACCATTTTGAGAGAAAAATTTTTATTTTTATTTTTGCTTCTTAGGGCCACACCCACAGCATATGGAAGTTCCCAGGCTAGGGGTGGAGTTGGAACTACAGGTGCTGGCCCACACCACAGGCACAGCAACTTTGGATCCGAGACACATCTGCAACTTACACCACAGCTCAAGGCAATGCTGGATCCTTAACCCATTAAGCTAGGCCAGGGATACTAGTCAGGCTCATTACTGCTGAGCCACAATGGGACCTTCCTGAGGGGATGACTTTAAACTTTTATTCGAAAGCAGTTCATAATGTGGAGAAATTGTAAATTCCACTCCTAAGTATTTATATACCCAAAAAAAGTGAGAACACATGGCCACACAAAAACTTGTGCACAACTGTTCAAGATAGCATTCATTATTCATAACAGGCAAAAAGTAGAAAGTCAAACATCCACCAACTGATCAAGAAATAAAATGACATATCCACACAACAATGTTATTCCATATTAAGAAGGAATGTAATACTGAAATGATGCTACCATTTGGATAAACCTTGAAAACATGCTAAGTGAAAGCAAGCCAGTCACAAATTTTGATTCCATTTAAATTAAATGGCTAGAATATGCAAATCTATAAACAGAAAGTAGATCAGTAGCTGCCTAAAGGAGGGTGGGGGGAATGGAGATTGACTACAAATGAGCATACAGATTCTTTCTTTTTTAAAAAAACTGTGGTTGGAGCTCCATCGTGGCTCAGCGGAAACAAATCCAACTAGGAACCATGAGGTTGCGGGTTCAATCCCTGACCTCGCTCAGTGGGTTAAGGATCCAGCATTGCCGTGAGCTGTGGTGTCGGTTGCAGATGTGGCTTGGATCCCGCGTTGCTGTGACTATGGCATAGGCCAGCAGCTACAGCTCCTGTTAGACCCCTAGCCTGGGAACCTTCACATGCCGCGAGTGTGGCCCTAAAAATGACAAAAGGCAAATAAACAAATTAATTAAAAATAAAAAATTGTGGTAAAATATACATTAAAAAACTTTACCACTATAACTGCTTTTCGTTTTGGCTATGCAGCATAAATTTATACAGCATGCATAAATTCTCTGGGCCAGGGAACCCATGCCACAGCAGTGACCCGAGCCTCAGCAGTAACAGAGCTAGATCCTTAACCCACTGTACCAACCAGGAAACTCCCATATTAACTATTTTTAAGTATACAGTTCATTAGAACTGAACCATTACCATCATAATTTCTAGGACTTTTATCATCAAACCAAACAAATTCATATGAGGTTTCTTTCTAGGGCTATGAAAATGTTCTCAAATTGATCACAGTAATGTCCACATAACTCTGAATATACTAAAACCCACTGAATTGTACACTTCAGGTGGGTGAATTATATGTTGATGTTATTTATTTTATTTATTTATTTATTTATTGTCTTTTTGCCTTATTTGGGCCGCACCCGCGGCATATGGAGGTTCCCAGGCTAGGGGTCGAATAGGAGCTGTAGCTGCTGGCCTTCGCCACAGCCACAGCAACGCGGGATCCGAGCCGCGTCTGCAACCTACACCACAGCTCACGGCAACGCCGGATCCTTAAACTCACTGAGCAAGGCCAGGGATCGAACCCGCAACCTCATGGTTCCTAGTCGGATTCATTAACCACTGAGCCACGACGGGAACTCCCTATTTATTCTTAAGCAGTTCATGTATATGTGTAGTCCCAAGAAAGGCAGCTCTTTTCTGGGTTCCCTTGTTATCTCAGTCCCCAACATTGAAGCATCTCTGGGGATTTTTTTTTTTTTTTTGGTAGCATACCATCTGCCATTGCTATGAAGCGGCAATGAGGGTTCCGTAACGTTGTGGAACCTTCCACAACATCGAAGGTTCATCTGGCAGGTTTTCCAGTAAAGGCAGCATGTGCCTCAGAAAAGGCTGAGGATTCCCTAGCATAGCTGTTGTGTGCTTAAGGCACAACGTGGGCATTTATAATATTCAGGCCAGCTTCGGGCTCACTCCTGATAAACACCTGGCACTAAATTGTGAGGGAGAAACCAGAACTTACTCTGAGGCTCTAGCTTCTGGATGATAGGCAGAGCACTGGACATGGCCACCGAGGTGATGGTCTTGACGCCCTTCTCTGCCATCTCACACACAGACTTCAAGTAGGGATACTGATCCTTTGTACTGATGTAAGCCGAGGAGACAAAGTCATATGTGGAGCTCACCAAGGGCAGGTTGGCCACCCTTGTCACCACACTCTGCAACCAAGGGGGAGGGAGGTGTTAACTTCTAAAACACACGGGGGGGGGGGGCAAATAAATCAAGAAACAACTATTTAAAATCCTACCGGTTGTGGTTCAACTGCAACCGGTGCCATGGTTCTTCCTGGAGAAAAAAAGTCTGTGGAAGAGAAACTTATTTTAGGACATTTGTTATAAGACTCTCCCAGATTCCACGCCCAACCCAAACGAATGCTAGTTTCAAGCAGAGGAAGAAAAATCGAGATGAAGTTAAGTGTAGCTGGCACTTCTTCCCACCCTCTGGCTCTCAGAACTCTCCCCTGGGTAATTACGTTCTCAGATGTTTCAAAGTTCACGCTTATAATTCACCCACTTCGAGTAGACAATTCAATATCTTCCCCACCAGGCCATTAGCGATGCCTTTGGAAGAGAACTATCTGTCCACAAAAATGCTAACCAAGTTAAAACCCATGTTCAAACTAAAGCAGCATTTCAAGTACAAGACCTCTTGGATAGTCAAGAGGATCAAGACGAAGCACTTTGGGGGGGAATTTATTCTTTCCTTGTCAAAGGGCTGAAACTAGTTCAGGGGACACTAAGCACAGGAGAAAAAAAGTGCTCCGAGGAACTGAGAACATTTTTTGGACACTGTTAAGTGTCAATTTATTGCCCCCAACGACCCGCACCCACACCAAACAGCCCTACAGCTAAGCAGCAGAGCTGGGAAGGAAGGAACCCGCACACCCTCTGTCCATCACTTCCAGGCCAGTCAGTTCACCCTGCGGCCACAAGTTTCAGTTTTACAAGAAAGGAGTAAGAACCACGCTGCAGGCGGAAGCCAGGAGCCAGTATCAATAGCCCGGCATGTCACTGCGTACCCAAGAAAATTTTGCTTCAAGAGGATTTTCTCCCGCGTTTCCTTTAAATACTCTCCTTTCGGGACAAATGGAAAACGCGACCAAGCCAAGAAGCTACAACCGCACTACAGCAGCGGCCAGAAAAGCCTCAACCAACAAAAGCGAGGCTGGAAAGCGCAAGCAAGCCCAGGAGACCGCCCCTTCCCAGCTGGGGCCGGAAACCGCCGAGGCCGCGAGAGTCCAGCCTGGAGCCCGCAGCCGCCGAGCAGCGAGGAGAAACCACAGAAAGAGGCCCGCACCCACCGACAGGCAGCAAATTACAGTCGAGAGCCCCAAGGAGTCAGCGCGGCGTTCACAGCGATGGGCCCGGCAGCGCCAGGCTTTATACCCCGCCCCGCATCACGTGACCCGAGGCCTCCAGACCGACTCCGCGACCTTATTAGACACAGCTGCGCGCTTTTGGAGGGCGCGGGGTGTGTCCTGCGTTGGCGGGGGCCTAGCCTAGGTCAGGAGTGATGAGAGGCCCCAGGCAAAAATGCGCCAGCGCCTACGCCGGCTTGGCTTCGTTGTTTGGCGAAAGGCAGTGGAGGAGAGTTGGGGAGAGCCTGTAACTAAACTGTTGGTTTCTATCAGTACTCGGAGTAGAACTGTCTTTAAAAATGGTAACAGTGGCGTCTGGACTGTTATTTATAGCAAAGAAATAACTTATAAAGTTTTGTGAAATTCCAACCAAGGAAGGATCTGTAGAGACTGAGGTTTTGCTGCTCTTTTGACTTTAAAGTCAGTTCCTCAAATATCTGCATAATTTAAAGTTGAATCGGAATTTCCAAAAAAGGTTTGAGACTGACTATCCTGGGTTGGTCTTTTGTTTCCTCATCAAGACTAAAATCACCCTGGGGTTATTGCTGTCTATGATTACTATGCGAGATAGCCTCTTTTTAAAAAAGTCATGAGTTATGCTTTTTCTTTTTAAATAAAGAAATTATCCAGAGTTTGCGGGTTCCTTCCCTGGCCTCGCTCAGTGGGTTAAAGATCCGGCGTTGCCTGAGCTGTGGTGTAGGTTGCAGAGCAGCTCAGATCCTGTGTTGCTGTGGCTGTGGCTGTGGCTGTGGTATAGGCCAGCAGCTGTAGCTCTGATTGGACCCCTAGCCTGGGAACCTCCATATGCTGAGGGTGCTGCCCTAAAAAGAAAAAAAGGGAGGGGGCCAAGAAAAAAATTATCAGAAAGAAGTTCCTTAGTGGAAGTTCCCTCTGTGGCCCAATAGAATCTGCAGTGTCTTGCCAGCACTGTGACACTGATTGGATCCCTGGCCTGACACAGTGTGTTAAGAATGGTGTGTGTGGGAGGGGATGTTGCCGCAGCTGCAGCTTGGATCTGATCCCTGGCCAGGGAACTGCATTAGTGTCCAAAAAGAAAATGTTCTCTGTGGCGCAGGGAGATAAGGATCCACTGTATTCCCTCCTGCTGTGGCTTGGTTCATAGCTGTGGTGTGGGTTCCAACCCTGGCCAGGGATCTTTCACATGCCACTGGGCATGTTGAAAGAAGAAACAAAGTCATCCTATGAGCCCCAGCTTTTTTCTTGTGTAAAAGGCAGGGACTTGAACAAGACTATATAAGTAAACAAGTTGTGTAACTGCTGCAAGTAGAAGAGGGGTGTGTGGACCTCTCCCCAGTGAATGGCTGGGGACCTGATGACATTGCCCTGGGCCTCAGCCTCCGCAGCTGGCTCCTAGGGAAGGTAAAGGAGAGAAGACAGGTGGAGATTCAGGGATTGCTGGCGTCAGGTCCTCAGTCTCCAGGATGGGGGGGGAGGGGACTTGTAGGGGAACTCATGGAGGTGCGATGACGTTGGAGCCTAGCGGGGAGTTTTGTAGTTTTGTTTGTCAAGCTATGGGGTTTGAACTGTGGGAAACCCTTAAAGGCATTCAGGTGAATTACTTTTATTTTATTTTATTTTTTTGTCTTTTTAGGGCCCACCTGCAGCATATGGAGTTTCCCAGGCTAGGGGTTAATCAGAGCTGTAGCTGCCGGCCTGTGCCAGAGCCAGAGCAACACCAGATCTGAGCTGCATCTGCAGCCTACACCACAGCTCCCAGCAACGCCAGAGCGTTAACCCGCTGAGCAATGCCAGGGCTCGAACCCGCAACCTCATGGTTCCTAGTCAGTTTCGTTTCTGCTGCGCCACGATGGGAACTCCTGTGAATTACTTTTTTTTTTTAAACTAATGTTGCTTGCACAGAGATAGTTTCTCATATTTAAAGAGCCAAACTGATAATAAAAATGTATCCCTTCGAAGTTCCTGTTGTGGCTCTGCAGTAATGAACCCGAGTAGTATCCATGAGGACTTAGGTTCCATTCGTGGCCCCACTCAGTGGGTTAAGGATCGGATGTTGCTGCCAGCTGTGGTATAGGTCCCAGACATGGCTCAGATCTGGCAGTTGCTGCGGCTGTGGCGTAGACTGGCGGCTGTGGCTCTGATTTGACCTCTAGCCTGGGAACTTCCATTTGCCATGGTGCAGCCCCCCCACCACCACAAGTATCCCTTCTACATGACTGAAGATATCTAGAGGCCCCCAGCAAGGAAAAAGAACTATTATGGTATCTCCCCCACCTCCTCACACACACACCAGGTAATTCAAAACAAAATATAAGTACTACCATAAAATAGCTGTTAGGAAGTCCGCATTTTTCTTTTTTCCTTCTTTTTCTATGCTGACATCTTCAAAGCTTTAAGTAATCAAATTATTAATTTTTTCTCTTCTCTTTGCTGTTCTGTCTTTGTTGGTACTCTCAGCAGATGTTTAGTGTGCCTGCTGTTATTCTATCTCTGCCCTGAGGTAAAATGGCAGGAATGCACTGGATTTTGAATGATGATGGTGTGTTATTTTTTTACTTCTCACTAATCTGGCTTCTCTTATTTTACAGCTTTGCCCTTTCACCTAGTGCCTCCAACTTTTTGTCTGTCTTAAACCTGTGAGTCACTTGCCCTCTTTAAGAATAAGTGAGGTTTCTTCTTATTAGGAGAGGGCTCCAGAGACTATTAGAGGCCAGACTCTCCAAGCCTTCAAAGGATAAGGTACACCAAATTCTGTACCTGCTATTCTGTCATCTTCAGGAGTCTGGGAGAACATGGCACTCAGGGTAAGAATAGCACCCAAGTCTTCCAGGTGGTTCTGATAGTCTCTAAAGTTTTTGTTTTGTTTTGTTTTGTTTTTTGCCAAGCCTGTGGTATGGGGGAGTTCCCAGGGCCAAGGATCACAACTGAACCACAGCAGTTGACAACGTCAGATCCTTAACCCAATGAGCCACCAGGGAACACTTAGTCTCTAAAGTTTGAGAAACTTTTTGTATAGAAGTGGTTTTGCATAGGTGGTCTTGGGACTCATGTGTCGGAATCACCTAAGGTGTTTGTTAAACATGCTGCCTCCTACTTCATACCTGCTGAACTAGGAGCTGCAGTGGGCGAAGACCAGGAGCCTACCTTTTTTTTTTTGCTATTTAGGGCTGCACCGCAGCATATGGAGGTTCCCAGGCTAGGGGTCTAATTGGAGCTGTAGCCACTGGCCTACACCACAGCTCACAGCAACAACGGATCCAAGCCGCTTATCTATGACTTACACTACCGCTCAGGGCAATGCGAGATTCTTGACCCACTGAGCAAGGCCAGAGATCAAACCCGCAACCTCATGGTTTCTAGTCGGATTTGTTTCTGCTGCGCGACGAAGGGAACTCCCAGGAGCCTACATTTTTAACAGTACTTTTTTTTCTTTTTAAATTTTTGTTAGGGCTGCACCTGAGGCATATGGAAGTTCTCAGGCTAGGAGTCTAATTGGAACTGTAGCTGCTAGCCTACACCACAGCCACAGCAACATGGGATCAGAGCCGAGTCTTCAGCTCGGCTGAAGCTCACGGCAATGCCAGGTCCTTGACCCACTGAGCAAGGCCAGTGATCAAACCCTCATCCTCATGGACACTAGTTGTGTTCATTTCTGCTATGCCACAAAAGGAACTCCTTAACAATACTTTTTTTAGTTACACCACTTTTCCCTTCACCTAGCACTTTCACATGTTCCTTGTTATTTGAGCCCCACAGCAATCTGGAAACTCACAATAATTTGGAAACTTAAAGGATGGAGATTATTACTCCCATCTTAATAATGAGAATCAGTCTCATAGAAGTTACCTGATTTGCCCAGTCATGACTGACTAAGAAGCAAGCTAGGCGAGACTAGATCCCAGGGACATAACCTGAGCTAGTTACCTAATTGCCCTTTGCCTTAGTTTCTTCACTTATAAAAGGAAATAATAATAGTCCTTCACAATCTAAGTAAAGTGTGTATAGGTGTTCATTGTATGTGCCAGTTTTTCAACATTTCTGGGGCTTTAGATGTTTCAAAATAAAAGCCTGAGTATATTAACCAACAATGAGAGAATAAACAGATTATTGCCAGAACTCAGCCTCTGTCCACTGCTGCCGGATAGAAATGCAAGACAGAATTTTGGGTGAAGAAGGAAAAAAATAACTTTATTGCTTTGCCAGGCAATGGAGGCCACAGCAGGTTGATGCCCTAAAGACTGTGAGTGACCTCCTTTGGGAGAGAATAGGCTGAGTGAAGCCTCTTCCCCACAGACAAGAAATGGGGAGGGGGGCCCACAAAAAGGCTTTTGTGCCCAGGAGCTCCACAGGGTCTGGCTCGGTTTTAAGACCTAAATCTACATGCCATGTAAGTGGAAGAAACTATATGTAAATAACACTGTACAAAACAAGCAAACTGAGGGAGTTCCCTAGTGGCCTAGCAGTTAAGGATTTGGCCTTGTCACTGCTGTGGCTTGGGTTCAATCCTTGGCCCGGGAACATGTTGTGGGCATGGCCAGAAATTTAAAAATTAAAAAAAAAAAAAAAAGCAAACTGAGCTCTGTGGTCAGAAGTAAGACCGGTAGTTGCTTTGGGGGCTGGGGAGGACTAGTGACTGTGACAGGCATGGAGTAGGATAGTTACAAAGGTAGTTGTAAAAGTCCCATAGGAGGCCATTGATAGAGATGGAAATCTAGGGAACTTTGGGAGATCGCTCCAAGTTAATTATTGCTCAAGAAAGCCATCAGAAGAGGCAGGCTTGCTTGACTAGTGGAGGCACAAGATATGCCTCAGGTCACTGGGTGGGGGTTGGTGTGAGGCCTGCATTCAGGTTTAGACCAAGGGCCGGATTTTAAGGACCACCCTTCTGCTGATGTGAATACGCATCGTGAGAGTCCTAGTTCGACCTTATAGGGTCAAATACTCTCTTATCCAGATACCAAGGAAGCGGAGGTCTTTTCCCACCCCTACTCCCCTTGGATTATAAAACTGTAGCCCACCTAATCATCAGGGTAGAGCCTCCTTGCCTGCCCGTTTGCATTCCTCACAAGCTTCCTATCTTAATAAATCTATTTCTTGCCTATCACTTTGTCTCTCACTGAATTCCTTCTGTGCTGAGGCACAAAGAACTTGAACCTCAGTAAGTCTAGACACCAGATGAGAGGTTCCAATTTAAAAACTGTAGGTTCGGAGTTCGCTTCATGGCTCAGTGGTTAATGAATCTGACTAAGAACCATGAAGTTGCAGGTTTGATCCCTGGCCTTGCTCAGTGGGTTGGGGATCCGGCGTTACCGTGAGCTGTGGTGTAGGTTGCAGACGTGGCTGTGGCGAAGGCCGGCAGCTACAGCTCCTGTTAGACCCCTAGCCTGGGAACCTCCATATGTCACGGGTTTGGCTCTACATAAAAGGCAAAAAGACAAAAAAAAAAAACCTGTAGGTTCAAGTCCCAATCTGGGTTCTGGCTAGGTTCAAGTAATAAATGCTGTCAGTTTCAACCGGATAGGGTCACAAGGGGCTTTTTATGTGCTGGTAATTTTCTTTTTCTTGTTCTGGGTGCTAGTTACAAGTATCTGACCTTTTGTGAAAATTCATTAAACTATACATCTACATTTTTATGTGTATGCTATACTTCTATTTTTCTTTATTATTGTATTTTATTTGCTTTTTAGGGCTGCACCAGAGTCACATGGAAGTTCTCAGGTTAGGGATCAAATCAGAGCTACAGCTGCAAGCCTATACCACAGCCACAGCAATGTGGGATCCCGGCTATGTCTGCAAGCTACACCACAGCTCACAGCAGCGCCAGATCCTCAACCCACTGAGTGAGGACAGGGATCGAACCTGCATCCTCATGGATACTAGTCAGATTCATTACCACTGCACCACAACGGGAATTCCCATAATTCTATTTTTAAAAAGTTGGCTTTTGTTTTGTTTTGTTTTTGCCACCCTGTTCTGTGGCATATGGAGTTCCTGGGGCAGAGATCAGATCCAGACTGAAGTTATGACCTATACCACAGCTTTGAAAACACTGGATCTTTAACCCACTGTACCCATCTGGGATTAAACCTGCATCCTGGTGCTGCAGAGATGCTGCCAATCCCATTGTTCCACATCGGGAACTTAAAAAAAAAAGCTTTGACAACTTATGGTTACAAAGAAGAAAGGGAAAGTGGAGGGAGGGATAAACTAGGAGGCTGAAAATAACATATACACACTACTATGTATAAAATAGATAATCCAGTGACATTCCCATCAATTGAGGGAACTCCCTCGCCCCTGGCCAGCCAGGGATCAAACCTGGATCCCTATGGACTAGCTTCCATACATCCAACATATATCCAACCTGGCTCTATGGACTGGCATCCATGAGGATGCAGGTTCGATCCCTGGCCTTGCTCAGTGGGTTAAGGACCTGGTGTTGCTGTGGCTGTGGGGTAGGCCAGCAGCTACAGCTCCAATTCAACCCCTAGCCTGGGAACCTTCATGTGCTGAGGCCCTAAAAAGACTAAAATAAAATAAAATAAAATAAAATAAAATAAAAATAGATAAACCAGAGTTCCCCGGTAATCTGGTGGTTAGGATTCTTTGCTTGTACCACCTGGTTGAATCCCTGGTCAGGAAATTGAGATCCTGCTTCAAACTGCTGCATATCATGGCCAAAAATATATTAATAATAACCATAAAGAGGAATTCCTGGAGTCCCCATCGTGGCTCAGTGGTTAATGAATTCCACTGGGAACCGTGCGGTTGCCGGTTTGATCCCTGGCCTCGCTCAGTGGGTTAAGGATCCAGCGTTGCTGTGGCTGTGGCGCAGGCTGGCGGCTACTGCTCCAATTAGACCCCTAGCCTGGGAACCTCCATATGCCATGAGTGCGGCCCTAGAAATGATTAAAAAAAAAAGAGGAATTCCTATTGTGGCTCATTGGGTTAAGAGTCCGGTTAGTATCCATAAGGATGCAGATTTGATCCCTGGCCTTGCTCAGTGGGTTAAAGGATCCGGCACTGATGTGACATGTAAGTAGGTCGCAGATATGGCTCAAT
Organism: Catagonus wagneri; assembly: GCA_004024745.2. Lineage (NCBI taxonomy): Eukaryota > Metazoa > Chordata > Mammalia > Artiodactyla > Tayassuidae > Catagonus > Catagonus wagneri. The sequence goes on from PVHT021183526.1 coordinate 290,518, forward strand.
CTGGTGTTGCTGTGGCTGTGGTACAAGCCAGCAGGTGCAGCTGTGATTCAACCCCTAGCCTGGGAACTTCCATATGCCACAGGTGCAGCCGTAAAAAATATATACACACATACATACATACATAAATAAATCCTACTGCATAGCACACGAAACTGTATTCGATTTTATGTGATAACCTGTAAGGGAAAAGAATCTGGAGAAGGATATAACTGAATCACTGTGCTGGTCACCTGAAACTTACATGATATTATAAATCAACTATACTTCAATTTAAAAAAATTTTTAAGTTTTGAAAAGTTGAGAAAAGGAAAAACATGTTACTTAATCCATAAGACTTTTTGTGAGAATTAAATGAATTAATACATTCAACAGAACAATGGTACATAGAAATGGTAGCTATTATTCATGATTACTAACCATACTCAGAGCCTTTTTCCCCAGAAGGCCTTGCTCACAGGGCAAGCAGAATGGGTTCCAGGGGACCAGCAGTATCCCAGGTCCTGCCTTTTTCTTTCCTGGTCTACAAAGTATGGAAAACTGTTGACAAAGACATACTTGAGAGTTTGTAGCAATTCAACCTGGGTGTTTTATTGATACAATGTAATTGTAAGATCTAACTTGGGGAGTTCCCTGTTGTGGTGCAGCAGAAACAATCTGATAAGTATCCATGAGGAGACGGGTTTGATCCCTGGCCTCGCTCAGTGGGTTAAGGATCTGGCGTTGCCATGAACTGTGATGTAGGTCACAGATGTAGCTCAAATCTGGTGTTGCTGTGGCTGTGGCATAGGCTGGCAGCTGTAGCTCTGATTCGAACCCTAGCCTGGGAACTTCCATATGCCGTGGTGCGCCCTAAAAAAGCAAAAAAGCAAAAAAAAAAAAATCTAACTTGAAGTTTCCTCATGCAGATGTAGGGCAATTGCCTCCTCCCCTGCCCTTATTGTTTTTCCTCCCTCCCCCATAAGCACTGTAAACTCCAGCTACATCTGCTATATCTAGGGATCCAACCCTCACCAAAGCTGGGACCCAAGCACTGCGGTAAGAACGCCAGATCCTTAACCCACTGTACCACAAGAGAACTCCACTTAGTGAGCATTCTTAAGTAGTAAATACACTTGATCATCATAGGCCCCAGTGCACTTAAGATGAAGGAGTCAGATGATATCTAGGGCTCCTTCCAGCTGTATTATCTTAATCTAAAAAATAGCAGTGCCTGGAATTCCCATCGTGGTGCAGCAGAAACAATTCAACTAGGAAACATGAGGTTGCAGATTCAATCCCTGGCCTTGCTCAGTGGCTTAAGGATCTGGCGTTGCCATGAACTGTGGTGTAGTTCGCAGACGTGACTCAGATCTGGCATTGATATGGCTGTGGTGTAGGCCTGCAGCTGTAACTATGATTAGACCCTTAGCCTGGGAACTTCCATTGCCCCGGGTATGGCCCCTCAAAAATAAGTAAAATATAACAATACCTTACATTGTTTATAGCTTCAAGCCATCCTTTCTATGAACATTATCTCATCCCAGGCAGATGCCTTTTCCTATCTGTTGTCACAAGACAGCCTCCTCCAAACACAAGGGAAATATTACTCTGTTCATTTCTTCTTTTCACCCAAGCTTGAGATTAGATAAAACTACCTTTCTCTTGGACCAGAGACAAAGAACATGGGTCACAAGAAATGAGTCATGAAGTCAGATGACCTCTGTTTTGTACAGTTCAGGTCCATGCAACCTGGTCACCAGCAAGAAGAACTTCCTGGATGATGAGCCAATTAAAGTACCTTTTCACTCACCACTGAACTTGAGTTATTCCCCACCAAATACCTTGGAGGAGAAAAGGCAATTCCTCTTTCACATGGACTTCATCTTTTTTTTTTTTTTTTTAGGGTTGCACCCATGGTGTCGAAAGGGAGCTGTAGCCACTTGGCCTACACCACAGCCACGACAATACCAGATCTGAGCTGTCTCTTTGACCTACACCACAGCTCATGGCAATGCTGGATCCTTAACCCACTAAGTGAGGCCAGGGATTGAACCTGCGTCCTCATGGATGCTAGTCAGATTCATTTCCACTGAGCCATGACAGGAACTCCCACATGGATTCCATCTTGACTTGGTTTCCAAACAAAGCAACTTTCTTCTGCCCAACTGAATTGCACACCTTTTAGCCTGCCAGGGCCCCATTTCTTCTCTATCTGAAATAGGTAACTCAAGTCGAAACAAGAAGATAAGTCTCATCACATTTTGAATCTATTTCTCATCTAATTTGTTTTCCCCTCCATCTCGTACCTGGTTACTGGTTTGAGATTTTATAAACTAAATTTTCCTGGGATATCATAATTTCATGCATCTTTATTCTCCTTAGGTGAATGCAATTATTAAGTGAATTCAGAATTTAGCTTACTTTCTGATATTTATTTATACCCAATTTATTTCCCACCATACACATAGGACTTATATTGCCTTACAAAATGCATAAAATACAGGAAGAATATATTTTATACAGTTTTTTAAAAGGGCAAAGAGAGCGGGTTCACTTGTGGTACAGCGAGTTAAGGATCTGGCATTACCATTGCAGCAGGTCAGGTTGCTGCTGTGGTGTGGGTTCAATCCCTTGCTCAGAAACTTTCGCATGCCTGAGGCATGGCTAGAAGTCACTCATGCAAAAATTAAAAAGCAAAGAGAAATTAATATGAAGCTTACTGTTTTTATATTACCATCATTATATCAAGTAATTAGTGTTCACATTAAGAGAAATTTGGTGATTCCACAGGGATGAAGAAAGAGTTCCTAAAATAGTAACCTATTGTATTTGGGTAAGGTGCTGCACTGGAACAATACAATTGTTCAATTATAATAAGTTCTTTTGTAGTTTTTTACTATAGCATGATATTGTGGGGGGAGAAAAAACATTGACTTTGAAGTCAGAATCCCAACTTTTCCTTTTCAGCTTTGTTGAGATACAATGGGCATATAACGTTGTGTAAGTTCACGGTGTACAATGTAGTGATTTTATTTCTGTATATGTTGAAAAAGAATTACCACAATAAGGTTGATTAATACATCCTCATATAGGTATCTTTTTTTTTTTTTTTTTGCTTTTTTGGCTGCACCCACTGCATTTGGAAGTTCTCAGGCTAGGGGTCGAATCAGAACTATAGCTGCTGGCCTACACCACAGCCACAGCAAAACCAGATCAGAGCCGCATCTGTGACCTGCACTGCAGCTCATGGTAATGCCAGATCCTTAACCCACTGGGACCAGGGATAGAACCTACATTCTCCCAGATACTAGTCAGTTAGTTATCACTGAGCCATGACAGGAACTGCTACAATTATGTGTTTATGATGAGAACTTTAAAAATCTTCTATAGGAGAGAAAAATTGCCACCTCCAAATGTGTCTCTGTCTGGCATGAGGATTAACTTAGGCTGATTACTTTTATTTATTTATTTTGGCCTTTTGTCATTTTAGGACCAGACCCACGGCATGTAAAGATTCCCAGGCTAGGGGTCTAATCGGACCTACAACTGCCGGCCTATGCCACAGTGACAGCAACGTCAGATCCGAGCTGCATCTGCGAACTACGCCACAGCTCACAGCAACACCAGATCCTTAACCCACTGAGCGAGGTCAGGGATCGAACCTGCAACCTCATGGTTCCTAGTTGGATTCATTTCCACTGAGCCACGAAGGGAACTCCAAGGCTGATTATTTTTAAGAAATACAAGACTCAGAAATTCTTCCTTTACTTCTCCGTTAGCTGCCTAAAGACTTTAGATAAAGGGCCTGTTCCTGGAATAGAGCTATCACCAGAAATATCTGCAAAAAACATGGACTAGGTGTGGAGGGGGAAATTGTGTCACACTGTCTCTGCAAGACCCAGCAGATGTGTTTACCAGACATTTGTTTTCCATCTCCATGTGAAATGCCTTCCTTCCCACTGAAGTCCCAAATCACTACCCCAAGGACCTCTTTTGACTTTAGCTGAAAATGCCTTAAATAAAGGCAAAGGTTTTAGGAGTTCCCACTGTGGTATTGTGGGTTAAGAATCTGACTACAGTGATCACTGCAGAAGTGTGGGTTCAATCCCTGGCCCAGCAGAGTGGGTTAAAAGAGCACAGCTTCAGCGTGAGTCATGGCTGCAGCTCAAAAAATAATAATAAAGTGAGAGTTTTGGGAGTTTCTGCTGTGGCGCAGTGGAAATGAACCTGACTAGGATTCATGAGGATTCAGGTTCAATCCCTGGCCTCGCTCAGTGGGTCAGGGATCCAGCATTGCTGTGAGCTGTGATATAGGTTGCAGACATGGCTTGGATCCTGCTGTGGCTATGGTGTTGCCTGGCAGCTGTAGCTCTGATTCAACCCCTAGCCTGGAAACTTCCATAGGCTGTGGATGCAACCCACACCCCCCCGACCAAAAAAAGACAAAACAAATAAATAGCCATTTTGAGGAGTTAGTTTTTCTGTGTCTCTCCCCTGTAAATCTGTTATTAAATTTTTGTTTGATTTTCTCCTGTTAATCTGTCTCATATCAACTTAATTCTTAGACCAGGCAGAAGAACCTAGAAGGGTAAAGGAAAATTTCTTCCTTCTCAACACTACTCTCTCAGCAACTTTTATTTATTTTTTTTATTTATTTTTTGTCTTTTTGCCTCATCTAGGGCCGCACCTGCGGCATATGGAGGTTCCCAGGCTAGGGGTCTAACAGGAGCTGTAGCTGCCGGCCTTTGCCGCAGCCACAGCAACGTGGGATCCGAGCCGCGTCTGCAACCTACACCACAGCTCACGGCAACGCCGGATCCTTAACCCACTGAGCAAGGCCAGGGATTGAACCTGCAACCTCATGGTTCTTAGATTCGTTAACCACTGAGCCACGACGGGAACTCCCCTCAGCAACTTTTAAGTATGCAGTACAGTCCTATGATCTACAGTCATCAGGCTGAACATTACGTGCAGAACTTATTCATCCTATAACTAGAAGTTTGTACAGACTCCCAACTTTTAATCTATGCACACTGCAGTAATGATTACAATGCCTACCTCAAAGGAATATTGTGCAGAAAAAAAAGAGAGCATGTATAAAATGTGCTACACATAGCACCGGGCAAATAGTAGGTTCTTAGCAATGGCACTTCCTTTCTCCCTTTTTTTTCTTGGCTATGCTTATGGCATGTGGAAGTTCCCAGGCCAGGGACTGAAACTGCACCACAGCAGCAACTAAAGCCATGCGGGGACAGTGCCTTATCCTTAATGCACCGCACCACGAGGGAGTTCCCCTTTCTCCTTTTAATGTTGCTTTGTTCACAAAAATAAATACATCTAGCTAAATTTCAGCCCATGAGAATTAACAGGATTTTAAAGTAGGAATGAAACCGAGCAGGACCCTGTCGGGCCCTCTGGGGTCCAAAAGCCTTTCTGTGTGCCCCATTTCCTGAAGGAAAAAGACTTCAACCTCCTAGACTTTCCCCAAGTTCCGAAGCTCAGACTGGAACATTTAATAGGACAATAGAGGAGTTGCTGTTGTGGCACACGGGGATTGGCATAGGTTGCAACTCCCTTTCACATCTAATCCCTGGCCCTGGAACTCCAGATGCCATAGGGGAGTGGCCAAAAAAAGAAAAAGAAAAAAAGAAAAAGACAGAAAGAGAGAGAAAATAGGACAATGGAGTCACAGGATTCCTGGTTCCTGAAGGTATATAGATAACAATCTAAAGCTTATCTTTAAGTTGTTCTGCAGAAACTAAGACCCCAAGCCAGTGGAGAATGGTGACTAAAAGCTGACCACAAACACTAGACCCCAGACTGGTTGGAACCAGAAGGTTGAGATTCCTGAGACATCACCCTGTTACCTCACCACCAACCAGTCAGAAGAAGGTCACATACCTGGCAGCTCTCACCTCAAAATTTTGCCTTTAAAATACCGTGAAAGCCATCAGGGAGTTTGTGTCTTTTGTGCATGAGGTGCCCATTCTCCTTGCTTGGTACCTTACAATAAAGTTTTCTCTGCTCCGAACTCTGACATTTTGGTTTGGCCTCATCGTGCTCATGAACTTGAATCGGACAAGAGGAAGAAGACCTATTGATGGTCCTGTGCAATGGATCGCTTGGTGCCTAATAATGGCCTGGGACATTTGCTAAAAGTACAGATTCCGGGGCCTCACCCCTGTTACCGAACTGAACTTGGGCTTGCCTGCCACACAGTCAAGCCAATCTACTGACACAAGCTTGTGGTAAAGGAAAGTAAAGCATTTATTGCTGGCAGGCAAAGAGAATAAGCAGATCGCGCTCAAAAGACTGAAACTCCTTGAAGGCTTTCAGAGAAGGGTTTTTGAAGGCAGTATTTGGGGTTGGAGTTGCAGCTCATAGACTTTTCTTCTGACTGGTGTGGCCGGTGGGAGGTAACAAGAATCTTTTTTTTTTTTTTTGTCTTTTCGCCTTTATCTAGAGCCGCACCCGCAGCATTTGGAGGTTCCCAGGCTAGGGGTCTAACAGGAGCTGTAGCTGCTGGCCTTCGCCACAGCCACAGCAACGCGGGATCCGAGCCGCGTCTGCAACCTTCACCACAGCTCACGGCAACGTCGGATCCTTAACCCACTGAGCAAGGCCAGGGATCGAACTGGCAACCTCATGGTTCCTAGTTGGATTCGTTAACCACTGAGCCACGACGGGAACTCCAGGTAACAGGAATCTTAACCCCCAGCCTTCTGGTTAGTTATAAGCCTTGAGATCTAGGACTCTGTTTTATTGCTGAACTACTCTCATTACTTTTCTGACTTAGCTCCTTTTTCCTTGTCTGCATTCCCTCTCTTCACTAATTAGTAACTGCTGAGCCTGCTCTTAGGCGCTCGGGAAAAGCCTAGAGACTAAAACCTTTTTATACAAGTAAGAACCAAGGGACACAGAGGGGTTTTGTACCCAAGAAGGCCCCATAGGATCCTGTTTGGTTTCAATCCCCCCTTTTTTTTGACACTTCTCACTCCTGAGAGGAACCAAGGTAGGCCCAGGAAGAAAATAACAGTCTCAGAGAGAGAGAGGATCATCATAAATTTGGGAGGGGAACTTGGTTTTTGAGGGGATTTGGTTTCATCCCAAGAGGTTCTGATTCACCTCATTTAGGTGACAGTCCAGAAATGTTTAAAAAGCAGCCTGGTCATTCTGATGCAGGTAATCCAAGACTTACACTTTAGGAAAAACTGCATTCAGGAGTTTCTATCTGGCTCAGCAGTAGCAAACCTGACTAATATCCATGAGGATGCAGTTTCAATCGCTGGCCTCACTCAGTGGATTAAAAAATCCTGTGTTACTGTGGCTGTGGCATAGGCCAGCAGCTGCAGCTCCAATTCGACCTATAGTCTGGGCATCTCCATATGCCCCAGGTATGGCCCTAAAAAGCAAAAACTTAAAATTTTTTTAATTAAAAAAAAAAGCTGCATTCAAACCAGATTTTTCTACTGAATGATTTGCCTAAGATGCCACAGCCACAGAATTGAAATCAGAAAGTGAGGCCTCTGACTCCATGGCCTTTCCACAATGTATACAAAATATAAGTCAACAATAAATCTGTCTCTTTCTGGTGACTATTTGACCAGAACATGCCTCTTGCAAAAGCTGTCCTTCACCCCTCTCCAGAAGAGGAAGAGGAGACACAGGAAGAGGTGCCAGGTGTGGAGCCCCAATTCCTAGTTCATGGATATGAAATATACCCAGGATGCTATAAAATCACCATCGTCTTTAGCCATGCACAAACAGTTTTTCTTTATTTGGTGGTTGGTTGGAGTTTTCTGGCCATGCACACAGAATGTGGAGAGTTCCAAGCCAGGGATGGGACTGTGTCACAGCAACAATGCCAAATCCTTAACTGCTAGGCCACCAGGGAACTCCCACAAACAGTAGTTTTGTGTGGTGGCTGTTCTACTGTCCTTTGCCAGCCTACAGGAGAAAAAGCAAGGTTTATAGAAGGATTCTCCTTTAGATGGAAGCAGGACTAAAAGCACCCTGAATCAGATGAATGGGAAATCATCCCAATAAACACTTTTTGGATTTCAAACAAGAACAACAAAAAATTAAAAATGAAGGGAGTTCCCATCGTGGCTAAGCGGTAATGAACTTACGAGGATGTAAGTTTGATCCCTGGCCTCACTCGGTGGGTTAACTAATCGGGCATTGCCGTGAGCCGTGGTGTAGTTCGCAGACAAAGCTTGGATCTGTCGTTGCCATGGCTGTGGCGTAGGCCAGCGGCTGCACCTCCCATTAGACTCCTAGCCTGGGAACTTCCATATGTGGCTCTAAAAGACAATAAAATAAAAATAAATAAAAACAACAAAAAGTCTGTCTCATCAAATCATTTTGGAAAAAGAATTGTCCTTCATAACATATATTTATAATTTAAACTTCAACTCAAGCATACTGGCCAGCCCTAACACTGGAAAGAAAGCCCTTTCTCGACCTCAAGGCCTTATAACCCCAAGAACATATGATTTTGATGTTGCTAGAGCATGGCAGTTTGTTTTGCAAGATGAGTGTACTTTATGCTTCATAGCCTAAGCAGCCCTGCCTAGCGGTCATTGTTAACCATGTATCCAGTTCACAAACAGTCAGGGCTTAACCACAGGAAAATAAAAGCAGACACATTATTTTCTGAGGGCCTCTTGCCTACTCTTTCAGCCCCTCTCTCCTCCTTAGCGAATCCTCCTTTCCCTAGGTGCTTTACGTCTCCCTACTGCCATATCCTCCCCAACACACTTCAATCCTAAAAAGTCTGTGCTCTCAACTAAAAAGTCAAGGGCATTTTATTTTTTCTTTTTACAGGCACACCTGCAGCATATGGAAGTTCCCAGGCTAGGGGTCAGATTGGAGCTGCAGCTTCAGCCTGTACCATAGCCATGGCAACACTGGATTCTTAACCCACTGGAGGAGGCCAGGGATTGAACCCACATCCTCACAGAGGCAATGTCAGGTCCTTAACCTGGTAAGCCACAAGGGGAACTCCTCAAATGCATTTTATAAATGAATTCAAACCCAAATGCTAAAGCCTAGTTTAAGTGCCCTCTCCTAGGAGAATTTACAAGTTAATAAAACCTTTTTTTTTTTCTTAGGGCCGCCCTCACAGCATATGGAGGTTCCCAGGCTAGGGGTCAAATCGGAGCTACAGCTGCTGTCCTACACAGCAGCTACAGCAACATGGGATCTGAGCCACATCTGCGACCTACACCACAGTTCACGGCAACGCCAGATCCTTAACCCACTGAGCGAGGCCAGGGGTCGAACCCGCATCCTCAAGAATCCTAGTCAGGTTCGTTAACTGCTGAGCCACGAAGAGAACTCCAAAACTTTTTTTTTCCTAACAATTTACAAAACATGTTCTCACATAAAGTAGGAAGGACATGCTATTCCTACTCTGTCCTCTGACTCAAAGTCACAGGTGCAAGTTTACCCAATCTGTAAGCTATAGAGTTGGGTCAAAGATCTTTCTTGTCTAGAACCTTTCAGCTATGTCTTGCTGTCTCCAAAGGATATATGCCTAAAAGTCTCCAGTGATTTGTTAAATGAATGTTAAAAAAAAAAGCTAGAGGGAATGAGGTGGTAGGAAAGAAAGAGAAACAAACAAAAAAAAGATCAGGGACATGTCCTTAGGGGACCAGAAAGGAATTGTTCTTGGTAGACGGGAAAGAAGGCATCTGCCCTAAACCCACGCTGTCTCCCATACACTACCTATGTGTCAGACAACAGGGTTGGTCAGTTCCCGAGGGACGTCAAGCCTGTGGATAAAATGTTTATTTCTTTTTTGCTCTTTCTCAAGAATTACGAATCATAGGTCATTTTAATTTGGGGCCATAAAGCCCAGATGAATTTTAGAGCAAGAAGAGACTCTATTGATTCTCTAATCCAGTGGGTCTCCTTGTGTACGTGCCTGGATGAAGATAGCTTAGGCCACAGATCTTCCACCAGGCACTTTCTCCTGGGAGGGGCCCTTCGACAGTTTCATTGGAGGCAAAAGTTGTGGGCCAGCCATACAGACCTTGGAAAGTGGTCCTTTGGGCCTGGATTTATCTTTGTGAGGATGCCTGATAATTCCATTTCTCTGAGTCCCCTGTTGGTGGAGAGCCAGGTCGGAAAGTTAGGGTGGGACAGGAGTGATTTGGTTTCGTTTTTTGTTTAAGTATGTTAATTTTGGAAAGGTGATTGAGCCAAAGGTTTCGGGGCTGACAGCTATTTTATTCACTGTCAACTTCCACATTCCAGCTCTGGAATTAGACTTGGCAAAGACGTTTTTCCTAGGTTGGCTTCTGACAGAGCCAATATTAGCAACGCTTAATGACTCAACAAACCACTGAGAACACTGTGGGGAAACATGACTTTACCAATAACAGCCAGTGCCATTTCCAGAATCATTCCACTCTCTGAGCTACAGAATGAAACCCTCAAGTCAGGATCCATGTTGTCATCCAACAGTCATTCTTTTTATCTGAGACAGTTAATCAAAGTTCCATATTTAATTTGCTGTTTCATTAAAGAAAAATCCAAAAAGCTTCGGAGTTCCCTGGTGGCTTAGCAGGTTAAGGATCCAGCATTGTCACTACTGTGACGCAGGTTTGACCCTAGCTCGGGAACATCTGCATGTTGCAAGCACGGCCAAAAAAAAAACAAAAATCTTCAGTAAATAAAGACAGGGATAGATCATGATCCAAAGTTCAGCAGATGTGTCCAGCCATACTACAAATGTGACAAAAGTCATCAAGAAATCAGAATTCATCTTCTAGGAGTTCCTGTCGTGGCACAGTGGAAACGAATCCGACTAGGAACCATGAGGTTGTGGGTTCAATCTCTGGCCTCTCTCAGTGCATTAAAGATCCAGTGTTACTGTGAGCTGTGGTGTAGGTCACAGACATGGCTTGGATTTGGCGTTGCTGTGGCTGTGGTGTAGGCTGGCAGCTGTACCTCCGATTAGACCCCTAGCCTAGGAACCTCCATATGCTGTGGGTGCAGCCCTAAAAAAAGACAAAAAAAAAAAGAACTGGACTTTTAGGCAGACAGTGAAATGAGGAACTTTTGTGCTCTTGAGCATGAAAATCATTTAGCAAAGTGCATATTGCCAGAGAGCCAAGAACCCATTTTCCAAGACACACAAAGAACAATACACTGTATTCAAGGAGACCCTGCCATGCAACAGAGCCAACAGAGGGAAAATTTATGACCCATGCTCTTGAAGAGACCTAAATATAGTCAATGTCTGAGGATTCTGACTGTGGTAAAGGGACAAGGTAGTTTCCTCTCTCATTCTCTCTTGCCCTGAACTTACTCGCACACCTAAGGTACCAATTCTCGCTAATCACCAGTCTGCTTACAGACCCACATAGCTCCTTAATGACATTCTTTATTTCTTCACCAAATCAAGTACTGCTGCTAGCTCCCACTATCTTTTGGCCTTTCTGGCTTTGGTATCCTCCTCTACCTACTCTCCAGCCACACTTTCTGTCTCTACAGGGGCACACGAGCAGGAGGGGAGCACGACAATGCTCCAGTCTGCTGCCTCTGAGGGTTGCTTCCACAAGACTCGGTTGTTTCATGTTCCTTCAAAATCCTCCCCACCGTTCTTACTCTGTAGCCCTTCTTCCGTGCATTACTTCTGGGTCAACCATCCTGGAATATTGACCCCTGAGGTGTTCCTGCTTTCTTTCCCAGCCAAGCACACATAAAATGAACCCCTGATTGTTTTGATAAAACATTCTCTGTTGAGGATAAACTCCTGACAGAGTCCTGAAAACTCATGGAAAAAGCCAGCCAAATCGCTGCCAGCCAATTCCAGGAAAAACAAAGAGCCAGCTAGCTTCTCTGCCTCCTCACTGCCCTGCTCACAGCTGACAATGTTCCCATTCTCCCGATGACACCGTTTCAACAGATTCGTAGACAGCTTCCTCCTTGGACTAGCACTTGTGTGTTTATTATATTCGCTGCCAAACCATAAGGGCGACATGAAGAAGGAGGTTTTTTGGGCCTATGTAAATTCTGAGAATCTCTGGGCTGCCAGCATAAAATAAACCCCAGAGCAGAGTTCCCTCTATGGTGCAGTGGATTAAGAATCTGGCACTGCTGCAAGCTGTGGCATGATCCCTGGCCTGGGAACTTCCATATGTCTCAGGTGCAGTTGAAAAAAGAAAAAAACAAAAAACAAAACCCAGAGCCTTAATAAGGACAATGAAAAGTGGAGATGGAGAATGGTAGAAGACAACTTATTTTAAAAAGAGCAAGAGTTTTCTTGTGGCTCAGCAGGTTAAGGACTTGGGTTGTCACTGCAGTGCCTTGAGTTGCTACTCTGGTGTGGGTTCGATTCCTGGCCTAGGAAGTTTTTTGGCCTTGGAGATGGCCAAAAAAAAAAAGAAGTAAAATAATTTTTAACACTGCTAAGAGAAAGTTCATACCCACTGTTCGACTAGGCTAACATTACTATTTTTCCTTTTTTTTTTTTTTTTGCTTTTTAGGGCTGCACCCACAGCATATGGAGGTTCCCAGGCTAGCGCTCAAATCGGAGCTGTAACTGCTGGCCTACACCAGAGCCACAGCAACGCCAGATCCGAGCCACATATGCGACCCACACCACAGTTCACAGCAACGCAGGATCATTAACCCACTGAGAAAGGCCAGGAATCAAACCTGCAACCTCATGGTTCCTATTCGGATTTGTTAACTGCTGCGCCACAAGGGGAACTCCCACTATTTTTCTTTTTGGCAACACCCTCTGCATGTGGAGATTGTGCTGGGTGGGGGCAGGGATTAAACTCATGTCACAGCAATGTCACAGCCAATAGCAGTGACAACACCAGATTCTTAACCAGCTGAGCCACCAGAGAACCCCATAGGCTAATATTATTTAGATATATCTACTATGTTCTAATTTGTCCCATTTCTACCTTCTGGAAACAACGAGAGATAGAAAACATTATTTTTTCAACATTTTATTATGAAGGTTTTCAAATATAAGTTGAAAGAATTGTTCACTGAAAACCCACCACCTAAATCTGCTCCCGTGCCTTGGCCTAAGGAAGTTTCTAGGCCAGAGATTAAACCAGTGCCACAGCAGCACCCGAAGCCGCTGCAGTGATGATATCAGGTCCTTAACCCACTGTGCCACGATAGAATTCCCCTACCACCTAAATTCTATCACTACTAATTTGCTATATTTGCTTTAACTTTTATTGTCACTTTATTGCTGGGGGAACTGTGTTAGATGGTGTAGGTAGTTTTGTTTCTTTTTAAATTTTTTCTTTTTAGGGCCATAACTGCAGCATATAGAAGTTCCCAGGCTAGGGATCAATTAGAGCTGCAGCTGCTGGCCTACACCACAGCCACAACACAGGATCTGAGCAGCATCTGTGACCTACACCCATAGCTTATGGAAAATGCCGGTCCTTAACTCACTGAGGGAGGCCAGAGATTGAACCTGCATCCTCACAGAGACTACATGCAGTTAGTTCTTAACCTGCTGAGCCACAACAGAACTCCAGGTTGTGAAGGTAGTTTTTTGTTTTTTGGGTTTTTTTTTTTTTTTTTTTTTTTTTTTTTTTTTTTTTTTTTTTGCTTTTTACGGTCGCACTCTCAGTATATGGAGGTTCCCAGGCTAGAAGTTGAATTGGAACTACAGCTGCCAGCCTACGCCACAGTCACAACAACATCAGATCCAAGCTCAGATCCCACTGAGCTAGGCCAGGGATCGAACCCATGGCCTCACGGATACTAGTTGGATTCGTTTCCACTGTTCCACAGTGGGAACTCCCTCTAACAATTCTTTTCCCTTCTATTTTTCTTTTTTTGGGCTGTACCTGCGGCATAAGGAAGTTCCCAGGCTAGGGGTCACAGCTTTGTTTTCGAAAGCTCATCTTTTAGAGATGTGAGGGAAACAGAACAGGCAGCCTAGCAGACCCACCCGTCCTCCTTTACCTCACCAGCCTATGTGGACAACTATATTGCTCCTCATAGCCTGGTTCATGGACCAGCAGCATGACATCATAAATGTCCAACCTCAGGGAGTTCCCGATGTGATGCAACAGGATTAACTCTGTCTCTGCAGTAGCAGGGAGCAGGTTTGATCCCCAGCCTGGCATAGTGGGTTAAGGATCCGGTGTTGCCACAGCTGTGGCATAGTTCACAACTCCAGCTTGGATTTGATCCCTGACCCAAGAACTCCATAATATGTCATGAAGCGGCCAAAAAAAGAGGAAAAAAAATGTCCAATCTCAGGCCCACCCAGAACCACTGATTGAAAATCTGCATATTATGTCCAGATCCCAGTGCCCGGTGGGGTAAGAACCATCCCAGCATACACTGCAGATGAATAACAAGCCCTGCTCCGAATCCAGACACTGTCCCTGGAGTTTAAACCAGGGCTCTCTCTCTTTTCCAGGATGGGGCTCTCATTTCAGATAAATTCCATCTACCACTGAAAAACATTTTAATTAGGAGTTCCCGTCGTGGCTCAGCAGTTAACGAATCCAACTAGGAACCATGAGGTTGTGGGTTCGATCCCTGGCCTTGCTCAGTGGGTTAAGGATCCGGCGTTGCCGTGAGCTGTGGTGTAGGTTGCAGACGCGGCTCGGATCCCGCATTGCGGTGGCTGTGGCGAAGGCCGGCAGCTACAGCTCCTGTTAGACCCCTAGCCTGGGAACCTCCATATGCCGCAAGTGCGGCTCTAGATAAAGGCAAAAAGACCAAAAAAAAAGAAAAACATTTTAATTAATCCAAAGGAAAATCTGCATTTACCAGCACCCTAGGTGGATTCCTATGCACATGCCAGATCCCTACACTCACTTCAACTGTCATTAAAAGTGAGGCCAGTATGATTTGCAGGATGAGACCCAGGTGGAAATAAAAGAGCAATTAATGACAACTCTTAAGAACTACATTTTCTTGTTTTTATTTTGTTGCCTCTTCACTCCCCTTCTTCACTACCTGGCGCATTTGTTGAGCTCCTACTCTGTACCAGAGACATTATTTCTCATGTTAAAAGATATTTTTATTCTTTTATTTTATTTTTTTCTTTTTAGGGCCGCACGCGCCCGCGGCATATGGAATTTTCCAGGCTAGGGGTTGAATGAGAGTTGCAGCTGTCCGCCTACACCACAGCCACAGCAACGCAGGATCCGAGCCTCGTCAGCGACCTACACCACATCTCACGGCCACGCTGGATCCTTAACCCACTGAGTGAGGCCATTGTTCGAACACATCCTCAGGGATACTGGTCACATTTATTTCCACTGAGCCATTTATTTATTATTCCACTGGTCCATTTATTTCCAGCCTACGCCACAGCCACAGCAACGTGGGATCCAAGCCGCGTCTGCGACCTACACCACAGCTCACGGCAACGCTAGATCCTTAACCCACTGAGCAAGGCCAGGGATCGAACCCACAACCTCATGGTTCTTAGTCGGATTCGTTAACCACTGAGCCACAACGGGAACTCCTCAAGCTTGCATTCTTCTTCAAAGCTGGTCTTGGAGTTGCCGTTGTGGCTCAGCAGTCACGCACCCAACTAGTATCCATTGATCCCCTGGCCTCGCTCAGTGGGTTAAGGATCCAGCATTGCCGGGAGCTGTGGTGTACTTCACAGATGCAGTTTGGATCTGGCCTTGCTGTGGCTGTGGTGCAGGCCAATAACTGCAGCTCTGATTTGACCCCTAGTCTGGGTGTGGCCCTAAAAAGCCAAAAAAAAAAAAAAAAAAAGAGCTGCCTTTCGTGACCCCAGGACTAGTCCTGAAATGAAGAAAGCTTCATCAAGTGTTAACATCTTCCATTTGTTGGGGGGGGGGGAGTTGAGCAGAAGAGCTCAAATATATTTTTATGTGTATTCCTTGAGGGGGAACCAGGACCCTGTCCAAGGCTACATTATTGTTTCTTGACCTCTCCCAGTCTCAGTATCCCATCCCTTCCCCCCCCTTTTTTTGACTTTTTTTTTTTGCCTTTTTAGGACTGCACCTGCGGCATATGGAGGTTCCCAGGCTAGGGGTTTAATTGGAGCTAGAGCTGCTAGCCTATGTCACAGCCACAGCAATGCCAGATCCCAGCCACTTCTGCAACCTACACCACAGCTCACGGCAACACCGGATCCTTAACCCACTGAGCAAGGCCAGGGATCGAACCCTCAACCTCATGGTTCCTAGTCGGATTCATTAACGGCTGCATAATGAACTCATTAACTCCTACGCTATGGTTTCTTGACTGCCCCTCCTCTGTCTCAGTATCCGCTCCCTTCCCTGATGGAAACTGAAGCTACTCTTTGGAACTCAGGGAAAATCATGGAGGCTGAATGAGGCCTATTTCCTAAAAACAAGAAATGGGGAACACAGAAAGGCCTTTATGACCAGGAGCCCCTCGGGGCCCTGTTTGGTTTCACAAAGGGCTCAAATGGCTGATATGGTTAACTGTGCCTATGCTGGGCAGAAAGATCCATAAAGTATGAGTCCTGTCTTTGGGGAACATTAGCCCATCGAGGAGCTGGAACCTGGACACAAAGCACCAACAACATATGCAGGGACAGTGGAGGCTACGTCTGGGTGGTAAAGCTAGAGATGATTCCTCAGAACAAGCAGCATCTGAAGGTGGACCAGTGGAAGAGTGGGAGGGAGAGGGCGTTCCAGGAGAGGGGAGAACATGCAAAAAGACAGAGGAAAAGCATTTTCGGGGAATGTCATACGTAGAGTCCTGTGTGGCTAATCTAGAAGGTGTGTTAGAGGGAGGGGGCGCGGGGTGGGGAGAATTAAGGAGGTAGGTTGGGAACAGGAATCACTGAAGTTTGGGACTTGGTCTGGTCAGAGGTAGGCCACTATTTTGCTTCTTTGGCAGAGAAGACAGATCAAAGCAGACAGTGATTGGCTTGAGGGAGGTGACAGATTCATAGCGGGAATGAACCTCCGAAAACATGGAGATAAGTGGCTTTCAAACATTTTTGGTCATGAAACTCATTGTGCAAATGAGATCCTGCTCAACTGCGTAAACACAATGGATTCACATTAAATTGCTCTGAGTAAAAAATTGCTCTGAGTGAGGAAAGCAGTCAGTTCCTCCTCACCTCTCATTCCCTTACTTTCTGAGTGTATGCTGAAGGTGCTTCTTAGAAATCTGTGATCAATAGGGACCAGAGAACTGTAACCAAATCCTCCCTGCCTCTTGTTTTTGAAAATAAAATCCTGTTAGAACACAGCTATGCTGGAGTTCCCATCATGACTCAGAGGAAACGAATACGACTAGGAACCATGAGGTTTCGGTTTAAATCCCTGGCCTCAGTGGATTCAGGATCCAGCATTGCCGTGAGCTGTGGTGTAGGTCACAGACAAGGCTCAGATTCCGCATTGCTGTGGTTGTGGCTATGGCGTAGGCTGGCAGCTATAGCTCCGATTCCACCCCTAGCCTGGGAACCTCCATATGCCACAGGTGCAGCCCTAAAAAGACAAAAAAAAAAAAAAAATGAACGCAGCCATGCCCACTTGATTACGTATATTAGCTGCAGCTTTTTCATGCTGCAATGACAGAGTTGAATAATTGAGGCAGAAACTATCTGGCCCTTTAGAGAAGAGGTTTTGCTAAGCCCTCATCTAAAACATTGCTACTGAAAGGATGGTCCTTAGACCAGATGCATAGGCCTGTACACATTGTCACATATGCAAAAGAGAGCTTGCAGTGCGGAAGGTTGATTCTGGAGTCATTACCTTGGAGGAGATAATTGTAATTCAAGTGATATGGCCAGGGGTCCAGGGAGAGAGTCCATCCAAAAAGAAAAGAAAGTAGCATCTCAGAAAACCCTGAGAAAAGAAAGGAGGGCCAGAGAAAACCTTGAGCAGGCTGAGTCAGGAGAAATCACTGGGAAAATACCAGCCCTGGAGATCCCCCTGTGGCGCAGCAGGAACAAGTGGTGTCTCTGCAGCGCTGGGACACAGGTTCAATCCCCCACCTGGCACAGTGGGTTAAAGGATCTGACGTTGCCCTAGCTGTGGCTTATGTTGCAACTGTGGCTTGATTCTGACATCTGGCCTGGGAACTCCATATGCCGCAGGGTAGCCAAAATAAAAACTTTTTACGCATCAGCCCTCATTGGTATCAATAAATCACGACACATTTTTTTTTTTGTAATTTTATGGCCACACCCATGGCATAGGGAGGTTCCCAAATCACGGGAACTCCAAATCACGACATACTGATTTTCTTGTTTTTGATGGGAAATCTAAAATACCCTACTCTCCTTCGATTGTCTTGAAAAGTCCACAATTTAGGAATCCAGGACAAAAGATACAGGATGGGAGTTCCCATCGTGGCTCAGTGGTTAACGAACCCAACTAGTATCCATGAGGATGCAGGTTCGACCCCTAGCCTCACTCAGTGAGTTAAGGATCCGGTGTTGTCATGAGCTATGGTGTAGGTTGATGATGTGGCTAGGATCCAGCATTGCTGTGGAAGTTGCATAGGCCAGCAGCTGTAGCTCCAATTCAACCCCTAGCTTGGGAACCTCCATAGGCCACAGTCTTGGCCCTAAAAAGACAAAAGAGGAGTTCCCATCCTGGCTCAGTGGTTAAAGAATCCGACTAGGAACCATGAGGTTGCAGGTTCGATCCCTGGCCTTGCTCAGTGGGTTAACGATCCAGCGTTGCAGTGAGCTATGGTGTAGATTGCAGATGCAGCTCGGATCTGGTGTTGCTGTGGCGTAGGCCGGTGGCTACAGCTCTGATTCGACCCCTAGCCTGGGAACCTCCATATGCCGCGAGTGCGGCCCTAGAAAAGGCAAAAAAAAAAAAGAAAGACCAAAGACAGAAAAAAAATATATAGGATGTGTGTGTATATCATCTTATTTCTCATTGTATACAGTGTCCCCATCTACATCTCTCTTTACCTTCTTCAAAGCAGTTTTTGAAGCCATTAAAATTTATTCTTAAAACGCAAACTCCTGTCTAAGAAGAAATGTACAGGAGTTCCCATCATGACGCAGCAGAAGTGAATCCAACTAGGGATCATGAAGTTGCGGGTTCGATCCTTGGACTCGCTCAGTGGGTTAAGGATCTGGCATTGCTGTGAGCTGTGGTGTAGGCTGAAGACGCAGCTCAGATCTGGTGTTGCTGTGGCTGTGGTGTAGGCAGGTAGCTGTAGCCCTGATTCGACCCCTAGACTGCGAATCTCCATATGCCACAGGTACAGCCCTAAAAAGCAAAGAAAGAAAAAGAAAAAAAAAAAGAAATGTACATAATTACATGTTTATCAGAATCTAGAACCATATGGTGAAATGCCTTCTCTCACTTAAAGGCATATCCTACTTTTTCTTTTTTCTTTCTTTTTTTTTTTGGTCTTTTTAGGGCCACACCCTTGACACATGGAGGTTTCCAGGCTAGGGGTCTAATAGGAGCTATAGCTGCCAGCCTACGCCAGAGCCACAGCAACGCGGGATCCAAGCTGTGTCTGCAACCTGCACCACAGCTCATGGCAACGCTGGATCTTTAACCCACTGAGCAAGGCCAGGGAATGAACCTTCATTCTCATGGATGCTAGTTAGATTCATTTCTGCTGCACCATGATGGGGACTCCAGCATATCCTGCTTTGTAAGTCGACATATATATCAGGAAAATTGCCAAACAACTCAAATGAACACTCTTTCACCATCCCTTGTAAGCAGACATCCTCTCACTTTCTTTTCTCTTTCAGGGACTCTATACAATGGAGAGAAGGAATTCAGAGCAAAATGGTTGCCTGTATCATCGGTTTATAATAAATACTTTTGTATGAGCACACCTCTGAAATCGCTTTTATCAACTTACTTTACCTCATTATTTCAAGCTCTCTTTTTTCTCTTTTTCTCTTTCTTTCTCTCTGTCTTTTTCTGTTTTGGCTGCCCTGCATATGGAGTTCCCAGGCTAGAGATCAGATCCAAGCCAAAGCTGCCACCTACTCTGCAGCTATGGCAACACCATATCCTTATCCCACTGTGCCAGGCCTGGGAACTAATTTTCGTCCTGGTCCTGCAGAGACGCCTTGGATCCCACTGCAACACAGTGGGAACTCTTCAAGATTTTTTTTTGAAGAGTCAACATGGGCTGAAAAAAGAGTTGGCCTTTGGTGGGACTGGATTTCTAAGATTAAAATAAATAAATGTGTGTTTTACTTTGTATATCTTCATTTATTTTATTTATTTATTTATTTATTTCTCTGTATGTATTTGAAAAGTTCTAGGGAGATCTGCTTTTAATAATCGTTGCTCTTAAGATACAGCATCATGATATCTGAAGTCTTCTTCAAAGCAATTTTTCTAACACCTGTTTTATTAAAACCTTTTTTGGAGTTCTTCTAGCCTGTGGAAGTTCCCTGGGCCTGGGACTGAACATGCGCCATAGCAGTGACCTGAACCACAGCAGTGATAATGCCAGATTCCTTTTTTTTTTTTTTTTTTGCATTATGTCATTTTATGGCCGCGGGTTTATGGCCGCACCCGCGGCATGTGGAGGTTCCCAGGCTAGGGGTCTAATCGGAGCTGTGGCCACTGGCCTTCGCCGCAGCCACAGAAACTCAGGATCCGAGCCGCGTCTGCAACCTACACCACAGCTCACGGCAACGCCGGATCGTTAACCCACTGAGCAAGGGCAGGGATCGAACCCGCAACCTCATGGTTCCTAGTCGGATTCGTTAACCACTGCGCCACGACGGGAACTCCTTTTTTTTTTTTTTTTTTTTTTTTTTTTTGATAATGCCAGATTCTTAATCCACTGAGTCACCAGGGAACTCCTAAAAGCTTATTTCTTACTTCTTTCTCTACCATCACAGAGTCACTGTTGAAATGCTGAACACTCCAAATGTTAAAGCATTTAAAACATTAATAAATATTCTTCAAGGTGATGTCATTATCAGAAGTCCCATCGTGGCTCAGTGGAAACGAATCTGACTAGCATCCAGAGGATGCAGGTTCGATTCCTGGCCTCACTCAGTGGGTTAAGGATCTGGCGTTGCCATCAGCTGTGGTATAGGTCTCAGATGAGGCTTGGATCCCGTGTTGCTGTGGCTGTGGCATACGCTGGCGGCTGCGGCTCTGATTCAACCCCTAGCCTAGGAAATTCCATATGCAATCTGTGCAGCCATTAAAATCTAAAAAAAAAGAAAAAAGTTAAATGTAGCTGTGGTTACCATATCAGATGATACCATTCTAGCATCCTTTAGCCACACCTGAAAAATACTACTTCATTTATTAAAATGTTACTTTAACTTACCTTACAAGTAAATGATTTAGCAAATGCTGCCTGGTATTTCCTTTATTCACAAGAAATAGACCATTCAGGGCATTTTCACTATATACAAGCCAGATACTTTTTTTTTTTTTTTTGCTTTTTATGGCCTCACCCATGGCATACGGAAGTTCCTAGGCTAGGGGTTGAATCGGAGCTACAGCTGCTGGCCTATACCACAGCCACAGCAATGTGGGATCTGAGCCACATCTGTAACCTACACCACAGCTCACAGCAACACCAGATCTCTGACGCACTGAGCAAGGCCAGGGATTGAACCCACATCCTCATGGATA
The DNA here is from genome assembly GCA_004024745.2 of Catagonus wagneri. Taxonomy (NCBI): domain Eukaryota; kingdom Metazoa; phylum Chordata; class Mammalia; order Artiodactyla; family Tayassuidae; genus Catagonus; species Catagonus wagneri. Next base: position 312,057 of record PVHT021183526.1, read on the forward strand.
CTAGTTGGATTCGTTTCCATTGCACCACAAAGGGAGCTCCCTACATGCGAGATACTTTGGTAGAACCTGCAAAGGCATAAAGAAATGAAATAGATATAGTGGCAGTCACAATCTCAAGAAGCCTAAAACATCTTAGAGGAAAAAAGACTGTAAACAACTACGTGCTCTACGTTGCAGAGACAATGTGACCTAACAGAGAACCATGCCCTGAGGACATAGTCGAAGGGGCAGCTCATTGAACCTAGGAGTGGGACCAGAGGTGGTTGCAAGGAAGCTCTCATAAAGGAGATGGCACTGAAGCAGGATCTTCAAGAACAAGTGACAGGGAAGGGAATCACATTGGTGAAATGCATGATATGCCTGGGAAAGCTTAGTCTAGTGAGGCTGGGACAGAGGGTACACTGGAAGATGGTGGGAGATAAGGACAGAAAGGTAGATCTGGGAGATTCTTGAAAAGCTTGCTAAGGGGCTGAGCTAGAGAAAAATTTCCCCATTTAATAGCTATCCAGTGTTACCTTAAGCAAGCCACTGAAACTCTCCAAGCTTCAATTTCCTTGATTATAAAATGGAGATGATAATAATAATAATAGAACCCACCTCTTGTAAGTAACCCCAAAAAGGCTTACAGTAATACCTAGCATGTAGTAAGGGTTCAGTAAGTATTAATCATCACTATTACCATAGGATAAAAAAGGTAGACAGTGCTTTTTTTTTTTTTTTGTGGCAGCGTGGGATCCATTTTTTTTTTTTTTTTGGTCTGAGATACGAGTGGTTTTAACTTTTTTTTTTTTTTTTTTGCCTTTTGTCATTTTAGGGTCGCACCCGCGGCATGTGGAGGTTCCCAGGCTAGGGGTCTAATCGGAGCTATAGCTGCCGGCCTACGCCACAGCCACAGCAACGCGGGATCCGAGCCGTGTCTGCGACCTACACCACAGCTCACGGCCACGCCAGCTCGTTAACCCACTGAGCAAGGCCAGGGATCAAACCCGCAACCTCATGGTTCCTAGTCGGATTCGTTAACCACTGCGCCACGACGGGAACTCCCACGAGTGGTTTTAACTTTAAATGCATCTGCTAATATTTATCATGCATTCAAATATCTCAAATACCAATACATTAGAAAGAATTGTTAGGCCTGTCTGTAATACCATTAATAATTTCAGGGAATCACATTTCTAGGTGGAAGTTCATAGAGGAGCATACGTTCTTGCAACACAAACTAGACCAAAGTTCAGAGCTAAATAGAGTGGCTAAGATTTTCACTCATCTTATCATACTACCAGTAAACCTTTTTACACCACAGAGTGAATGTGAAGTTTAACAGGAAATGACTCAAATTTAGAACAAAGTTCATCCCATGCACAATGAAAAGATGTGCAAGATAAAAATGTTGAGTGTTGAGAGTTCCCATTGTGGCTGAGTGGTAATGAACCCAACTAGTATCCATGAGGACGCAGGTTTGATTGCTGGCCTTGCCCAGTGGGTTGAGTATCCGGCATTGCTTGTGGCTGTGGTGTAGGCCGGCAGCTGAAGCTCTAATTCAACCCTATCCTGGGAACTTACATATGCCACTGGTGCAGCTCTAAAAAGAAAAAAAAAAAAATTGTTGAGTGTTAAGTGTCATCGCAGGATGTGGGGATCTACCGCTTACAACACCAGTGTGCAATCAGTCTTTGCAAGGGTCAGATCATCGGCTCACTTTAGAAAAGCTTTTCCACTTGCTCTAGACATTTTGACCTTCCATGTTACCTCCCAAAGTACATTTACCTTACATGGAAAACAACCTAAATGCCCATCGACAGAGGAGTGGATAGGGAAGATATGGTACATACACACAATGGAATGTTACTCAGCCATTAAAAGGAACGAAATACCAACATTTATAGCAACATGGATGGACTTAGAAATTATGCGAAGTGAAACCAGTCACACAATTAGACAGCAACACCCAATGCTACCGCTTACATGTGGAAACGAAAAAGACACAATGAACCTTCTTACAGAACAGACAATGACTCACAGACTTTGGAAAACCTTGGTTTTTCAAATAAGACAATCTGGGGGGTGGGGGGATGCACTGGGGGTCTGGGATACAAACTCTGTAAAATTGACTTGTGATGATTTATGCACACCTATAATTGAAATAAAATCCATTAAGAGAAAAAGAAAAGCAAGGTACGTTTACCTTAAACCAACAAGTAAAGAAAACTTCTTAAGAGCTCTGAGTTTATTTCATACCTTTTTTTTTTTCTGGCTGCACCCTCAGCATGCAGAAGTTTAGGGTCAGGGATTGAACCCATGCCGTGGCGGTGACCCAGTCTGCTGGACTGTTAACTCACTCAAGTGTTCTGAGTTTATTATTCCCTTTTTCTAGATTCTGTCATCAGTGTCATGCAAATGTGGAAGAAGCTCACAGTGGCAACAAAAAATACAACTTGGAGTTCCCGTGCGGCCTAGAGGAAACGAATTGGACTAGGAACCATGAGATTACAGGTTCCATCCCTGGCCTCGCTCGGTGGGTTAAGGATCTGGCGTTGCCATGAGCTGTGGTGTAGGTCACAGATGAGGCTTGGATCCTGTGTTGCGGTGGCTGTGGCATAGGCTGGCAGCTGCAGCTCTGATTTGACCCCTAGCCTGGGAACTTCCTTATGCCATGAGTGAGGCCTAAATAATATAAAATACCAAAAATAAATTTTAAAATACCACCTGAAAGTTGAGAGTTAAGTTTTATTTGGGGTAAAATTAGAGAAACATGTCAACCAGGAAACTGTGTTCTCCAGAAATGTGTGTCATAAGACACAATGCTCCCTAGGAGATTCTTTTTAAAGCTACATGTGCTATTGTTTAAAAAAAAAGTTAAATGGTTCAAGAGTTTTAGAAAGAACAGTGTTTTCTGTTTGTTTTTTGGCCACACCTGCAGCATGTGAAACGTCCCAGACCAGAGACTGAACCCAAGCCAACAGCAGTGACCATAGCCACAGAAGTGAAAATGCCAGATCCTTAAACTGCTATGCCATAAGGGAGTGCCCTAGGAAGTGGTTCTCAATGCCAACTTCATGTTAGAATCACATGGGAAGCTTTGAAAACAATGTCAGTGCCTGTGCCTTTCTCCCAGAGTTTCTCACCTAATTGACCTAAAATGGGCCCGAGTAACAGTAGTTTTAAAAGTTCTCCCAGTGATTCTAATAAGCAACCAAGGCTAAGAACAACTTGTGCAGAATATGGGAAAAACTCTCCCTTCCACCTTGATCCATTGGCCCTCAATTCTCTTGCAAGATGCAGCCACTGTTGCTGGCTGTCAAGAATCCATGTGATGCATAGACTTACCCTGCCTTTAAAAAGTATCTGTGGCACCTACATATCTATACCCTGCACATGAATGTGATGTAGCGATTAAGAGCGAGGGCTCTGAAATCCAGACTACCAGGATTTATTTATTTTATTTTATTTTATTTTTTGTCTTTTTGCCTTATCTAGGGCCGCACCCGCAGCATATGGAGGTTCCCAGGCTAGGGCTCTAACAGAAGCTGTAGCTGCCGGCCTTCGCCACAGCCACAGCAACGTGGGATCCAAGCCGCATCTGCAGCGTACACCACAGCTCACGGCAACGCCAGATCCTTAACCCACTGAGCAAGGCCAGGGATCGAACAACGCAACCTCATGGTTCTTAGATTCATTAAACACTGAGCCACGACGGGAACTCCCAGACTACCAGGATTTAAATCTTAGTTCTTCCAAGCAGTAGCTAGAAGTTGAACAAAAGATTTAACTTCTCTCTGCCTGTTTCCTCATCTACAATGTGGTGAGTGAGTGCCTATCTCTGGAGGTCTTTAGAAGACTAAATGAGAAACTCCATTTTAAACTGCTCAATAAATGGCAACTGTTACAACTTGCTTCAATTTTCTGCATCTAGCAATTTTCTCAGAATATATTTTACAGGTAATCTTGTCAGTACCTATAAACGTACTCCTTTCTTTTAACAGCTGCATGGTAATTCACCATAAGATGCATAATTTAACCGTCGCGTATTGACAGACATTTACGTCAGTCCTAGTCTTTCGCTACCACAAACAATTGTGCAGTGAATATCTCCTTACACAGATATCTGTGCATGTGTTCAAGTACCCTATATTTTTAGGGAAAATGTCTAGAAGAGGAATTGCTGAGTTTAAAATTTTGACAGAGTGCCAGATTGCCTTCCAGAAAGTATAAACTAGTGTATAAGTCTGCTAAGAATGTATGAGAATACCTATTACCCTAAACCAAATATATTATCAAATTTGTGGATATCTGCCAATTTCCTACATTTTCATTGGTTTTTCTTGATAGTTTTAGTGTGTGTATCTTTTTTTTTTTTTTTTCTTTTTCTCGTAGTGACGAACGTGTGGCATATGGAAGTTCCCAGGACAGGGGCTGAATCCAAGCTACAGCGGCTGGCCTAGCCCACAGCCACAGCAACTCCAGATCCAAGCTGCATCTGTGACCTATGCCACATCTCAAGGCAACTGGATCCTTAACCCACTGAACAAGGCCAGGGATCAAGCCCCAATCCTCACGGATACTAGTCAGGTTCTTAGCCCTCTGAGCCACAACAGGAACACCCAGTGTACCTATCTTTTATTAAGAAGGAGATTCATAACCTCCTTATGATTTTGGGGAGATGTTTGTAAATATACACAATATGAAAGTATTGTGACAGGAGTTCCCATCGTGGCGCAGCAGAAACAAATCCGACCAGGAACCATGAGGTTGCGGGTTCGATCCCTGGCCTTGCTCAGTGGGTTAAGGATCCCACGTTGCCGTGAGCTGTGGTGTGGGCTGCAGATGCGGCTCAGATCTGGCGTTGCTGTGGCTGTGGTGTAGGCCGGCAGCTACAGCTCCGATTAGACCACTAGCCTAGGAACCTCCATATGCCGTGGGTGCATCCCTAAAGTGACAAAAAAAAAAGGTATTGTGACAAAGATTTTTCTACAGTGCCCTGGGTTAGAGGGTCAGATAAGGCTCTACAGAAGGGATGGCATTCCAGCCAGAACTTGAAGGATGAGTGGGAATTCTGCCATGGAGTGCTTTGATCCTGGTATATAAACCAAATGCTCAATAACTGTACTTTGATGTAATTGGCAACATTAGGACAGTTTTAGAACATATTTTCTAGATGGCTGAGGGGAATTGGGGCTACATATGGCAAGACACTGAAGCACAGATTCTAGTACATGACTAAGCAAACCGCTGCTCACAGCGAGAAGGGCCAGGCCCTGGAGGACCAAGCAGCTGTATAATGCACAGCTGGTTTCTTACACTTCCTGGATGTTGAGTGACATCTAATGGCCAAATAGGAAAAAGAAGTCAGTATTTGCACTATTTTATTTCGTAGAAGTTGTAGAAGTCCCGATAAAGGACCATAGGTAAAGAGGGAGACTTAGGGGACATTGGGAGATCACTGTAAATTAATAACTGCTCAAGAAAGCCATCAGCAAGAGGCAGACTTGCTGGACTAGTGGAGGTGTGAGAATTGCCTCAGGTCGTTGGGATGGGATGAGGCCTGCATTCAGATTCAGACCAAGGGCAGGAGTTTGAGGACTGCCCCTTCTACTGATTTGAATACGCAGCTTACCGGATACCCTGGAGGAGCTACTGTTCCCAGAAGGGAAGAGGTTGGCTTTTCCAACCCCCACTCCCCTTGGAGGATAAAAGTGTAGCCCACTGGACCCTCAGGGCAGAGCTTCCATGCCTGCCCGCTTGCATCTCTCACAAGCGTCCTATCTTAATAAATCTGCTTCTTGCCTATCACTTTGTCTCTCATCGAAATTCCTTCAGTGCAGAGACATGAAGAAACTGAACCTTAGTGAGCCCGGACACAGGGTAAGTGATTCTAATTTAAAACCGTGGGTTGGGAGTTCCAGTCATGGCACAGTGGCTAACGAATCCGACTAGGAACCGTGAGGTTGCGGGTTCGATCCCTGCCTTTGCTCAGTGGGTTAACGATCCGGCGTTGCCGTGAGCTGTGGTGCAGGTCGCAGACGTGGCTCGGATCCTGCGTTGCTGTGGCTGCGGCGCAGGCCAGTGGCCACAGCTCCGATTAGACCCCTAGCCTGGGAACCTCCACATGCCGCGAGTGCGGCCCTAAAATGACAAAAGACAAAAAAATAAATATTTAAAACCGTGGGTTGAAGTCCCAATCTGGCTTTTAGGCTGGGTTCAAGTCCCTGTGTCCTGGCTAGGTTCAGGCCATTAGAGCTGTCAGCTTCATAAGCACAATGAAAAAAGAAAGTTTACCCCTAGACTTTCGGAAAAACAATCTTATTTTTTACCCCTGTGAACAGAGGGGTTGACTGAACAAAAATTAAGTTGTTCGATTTGGTGCACTGAATGATACAGGGAAAAAAATATTAGAATTGGAAGAAATCTTAGGCCAGAATTCCAGCTCTTCATTTTATCAATGAGGAAATTTACTTCCTGAGAGAAATGATTTGCCCAAAGCTACATAGCTGGCAAGGAGTTCCCGTCGTGGTGCAGTGGAAAGGAATCTGGCTAGGAACCATGAGTTTGAGGGTTTGATCCCTGGTTTCGCTCAGTGGGTTAAGGATCTGGTGTTGTCGTGAGCTGTGGTGCAGGTTGCATACGTGGTTTGGATCCTGCGGTTTGGATCCTGCATTGCTGTGGCAGTGGTGTAGGCTGGCAGCTGTAGCTCCCATTTGACCCCTAGCCTGGGAACTTACATAGGCTGCCCTAAAAAGCAAAATTAATTAATTGATTAAATTTAAAAATATATATATGTGGCGAGTTACTGGTGCTCTGATATAGTTATGGTTTGATATAAGAAAGAGAAGAATTGTGAATATCCATCTATTTGCTAACACAAGATGAAAAACAAACATTTTTCATTATGTTAATACCTTCTAATTCACAATATGGACATGTATGGAATTTAGTGCTACTGTAATACTTGAGATAATGAAATAGTTATTGGTTGCTAGGCTGAGGTACTTGATTTTTCAGATCAGTAGTCAACAAAAATAGGCAGATTCCTATGGATGCCAAACTATGTTTCAGAAATTTGGCCTCCGTAACCTAAGAGTTGCTTCCCTAATTTTTCTCTTTGCCTTGTGTCTGACAACAGGCAACGCTGGGTCAGGAAATGAAGACTAATCCACACCATTACCAACCAATGAGTAAACACTGACTGACCTCTGGTGTGGGTGCACTGACATAGGGATTGTTGAGAAACTCAGCACCATACAGAGCAAACAAATCACAGTGAGCTCACTTCTCCAACATGTTGATCTGAGTTAAATCAAAGGCAGCTTAAAAGATGGAAGGAATTTACAAGTACAACCAACAACGCTGGGAAATAGACTTTGCAAATAATAGTAAATAACTATTTATTGAGCATCTGCTATGTGCTAGTGCTAGAGATACTGCAGGGATCAAGCCCTAAACTCTCATGGAGCTTTTAAACTGGTAATTATATGCTAATAACTATGATGAGTGCTTCTAAGAGAAAGTACAGATGCCATAATTATAAAACATAGCTAGTACTTGTTGAGTGCTTGCTATGTATCATGCAGTATTCTTAGCATTTAACACCTATTAAGGACACATAGTAAGTTTTCTAATCCTCACAGAAATCCTATAATACAAATTCTTTATCCTAATTTATAGATAAGAAAATTGAGAAATGAGAGTCTTAAAATTAAAGATATTTTTTTCTAATTTAATTTTTTATCTTTTATTAGAATATAGTTGATTTACAATGTTCTGTCAATTTCTGCTGAATAGCAAAGTGAGCCAGTCATACACATATATGCATTATTTTTCTCATATTATCTTCCCATTATTCTGTCCCAAGAGACTGCATATAATTCCCTGTGCTATACAGCAGGACCTCATTACTTATCCATTCTAAATGTAATAGTTTGCATCTACTAACCCCAAACTCCCTGTCCATCCCACTTCCTCCTCCTCAGCAACCACACATTTTTTAAAGACTTTTAAGAAAGGCTTTTTTTTTTGTCTTTTTAGGGCTGAACTTAGGCATATGGAGGTTTCCAGGCTAGGGATCAGATGGGCTTACACCACAGCCACAGCTACAGCCACAGCAATGCTGGATCTTTAACCCACTGACCAAGGCCAGGGATCAAACCCTTGTCCTTATGGATAGTAATCAGGTTTGTTAACAGCTGAGCCGTGACCGGAAGGCCAAGAGGGTTTTTTTTAAGACCTTTAAGAGAGGCTTTTTAACTTGCCCAAGGTTGCACAGATGGTTAAGGGGGGGTCCTTGTCTGTGTATCCTTGAACAAGAAGAAAAAGTCAAGGAGATTTAACCTAGTCAGGAGATTCAGGCTGTTTGTAAAGAGGAAGCATAATTATTATCCATTACACACGTCTAGTTCAGAACTCTCTTAAGCTCCTGATCCATAAATGCTACAGACCAACGCCACCTGGATGTCTGATAGGCACCTCAAATTCGACATATCCAGAGTCCCTGCTGTGACACAATAGTGTGGGCGTGCATCTCTGCAGCACTAGGATGCAGGTTCTATTCCCAGCCCAGCACAGTGGATTAAGGTATAGCTGCAGCTGTGGCATAGGTCACAATGGCAGCTGGGATGGGAACTCTTTATGCCACAGGGCAGCCAAAAAGAAAAAAGAAAAAAAAATCAACACGTCCAACATCAAAGCCTTCCTTTCCCTTAGGCTATTCTTCCTATGTTTTTTTAATCTCAGTAAATACACCACTATTCACTAAGTTACCCAGGCTATCAATTTTACCCAACATTGATTTTGGACAATGAGTGTAAAAAAAGCAAATAAAATCTTTGTAATGGTATAAAAACATTTTTGATCTTTCAAAGCTCCTGGAAATTCTCAGAAGTACCACAGTTTCAGAAACTACATTTTTTTTCTGTCTTTTTGCCTTATCTAAGGTGGCACCCGTGGCATATGGAGGTTCCCAGGCTAGGGGGTCTAACAGGAGCTGTAGCTGCCGACCTACGCCACAGCCACAGCAATGCGGGATCCGAGCCGCGTCTGCAACCTACACCACAGCTCACGGCAACGCCGGATCCTTAACCCACTGAGCAAGGCCAGGGATCGAACCCGCAACCTCATGGTTCCTAGTCAGATTGGTTAACCACTGAGCCACGACGAGAACTCCTCAGAAGCTACGTTTTGAAAACTACTCTTCTAGCTGTGAAATCTCCTGTTAGTGGTGAACATTGCAAAAGTCTTTTTCCAGTCTATCATTTTCTCCAGCACATTAAACAAGTGATATCCTGGGAGTTGTCTGGTGGTGCAGCAGGTTAAAGATCTGGAGTTGTTTCTGCTTTGGCTCAAGTTTGATCCCTGGAGGCCAAAACCAAAAACAAACACACACAAAAAAATAAATGATATCCTAATGTCCCCTCAGATCAATTTGCATTAGAATCACTTTAGGTACTGGAACAAATAAATACAGGTTCCCAGATACCCCACCCCATACCTGCACCAAATTTACTTATCAGAATGGGGAGAAAGGGTGATTTGCATTTTTAACAAGCTTTGTGGGTGATTCTTAAGTGTTATGGTCCACCATTTCTAAAATCAGTCCTTTTAGAAATGCCCTTTTTTTTTTTGGTCTTTTTAGCCGCACCTGGGGCATGTGGAGGTTACCAGTCTAGGGGTCTAATCTAAGCTACAGCAGCAGGCCTGTGCCACAGCCACCGCAACGTAGGATCTGAGCTGCATCCGCAACTTACACCATAGCTCATGGCAACACCAAATCCTTAACCCAGTTAGTGAGGCCAGGGATTGAACCAAAAACCTCCTGGTTCCTAGTCAGATTCTTTTCCGCTGCACCACAATGGGAACTCCAGAAACGTCTATTTTTAAGGCATTTGTGAAATCATGTTTTTTCTTTGCCCAGGCTAAGTGGCTTTATTAAAGAACTTTAGGATTACAAAGAACTCAGGAGTTGGCACTGGAGTCCTTCTTCCAGACAAAGGTGAGCAAAACATTGATGAGACACTGGATGTACTGTACCTGGCTAGGACTGTTTTCTTTTTCTCCTGTTTGGCCACCTTGGAAGTCTGACGTCTCACATTTCCAGCACAGGCCAGGGAACTGTGGACAAGGAACATTACCTAGTATTCCAGTAAACAAAGAATGTTGCCCACCAACCCAGTTCTACAAGCATCAAGCCATTAGCCACTGCAGCCACCCACCACCAATGGTGCGCCACTTAGGGGGATTTCAGGATGGAGAAAAACAGGAAGCATTCTGTGCTTTGGATCTGGCCCTAGATAGTTAAGATGCACATCTAGGGAATAATTTCAGTGATCCTACATCCTTGTATCTTCCCATATGTAGATTCACAGAAAAGCACTAAAATCATTAACTTGAGATGTATGTTATTTGTGATTAACTGTAATCTTTTGAAGAATTCCTGTTACAGCTCAGTGGAAATAAGTCTAGTCTAACTAGTATCCATGAGGGTGCAGATTCAATCCCTGGCTTTGCTCAGTGGGTTAAGGATCCCGTGTTGTGGTGAGCTGTGGTGTAGGTCACAGATGTGGCTCAGATCTGGTGTTGTTGTGGCTGTGGTGTAGGCCAGTGGCTACAGCTCACCTCCATATGCTATGGGCGCTGCCCTAAAAAGGCAAAAAAAAAAAAAAAAAAAGACAGTAATCTTTTGACATTCAACTACATTTTTTTTCCAGTCAAAAACTCCTATTTATTTTGACTCTTCCTTCTCCCTTACCTCTTTTTTTTTCTTCTTTTTAGGGCCTCACCTATGGCATAAGGAATTTCTCAGGCTAGGGATGAAATTGGAGCTGCAATTCATGGCAACACCAGATCTGAGCTGCCTCTATGACCTACACCACAGCTCAAGGCAACGCCGGATTGTTAACCCACTGAGAATGTCCAGGGATTGAACTCACATCCTCTTGGATACTAGTCAAGTTCTTAACCTGCTGAGCCACAACCGGAACTCCTCCTCCCTACGTCATTGGAAGAGATCCTTAGAGCTATCCGAGAGGCTGTGTCCTGGGTTACAGTCCTCAGTAAGATCCCCTAAATAAAATTTAATTCATAGAGTTCCTTTGTGGTATAGCAGGTTAAAGATCTGGCATTGTCACTGTCACTGCTGTGGCACAGGTTTAAGCCATAGCCTGGGAATTTCCACATGCTGTGCTATAGTCAAAAAAAAAAAAAAAAAAATCCGCAGGAAGTTCCCAAGTGGCACAGCAGGTTAAGGATCTGGTATTGCTGCAACTGTGGCAAAGGTTCAGTCCTAGGCCTGAGAACTCCATATGCTCTGGGCGCAGCCAAATCCAAAACCAAACCAAACTTAATTTGAAATTTTTAGGTTGGACAGAACCATTCCCATATCAGGACAACTGAGAGACAACACTGCTCTTTGCTTAGCTCTTCTGTCCTCTATTTCCTTCTAAAGTGACACTGCAATATTTCAGAAATGGCATTTTGGCAGAAATAGGGGGAAATAAAGAGGTGAGGACAGGGTAGGTATTAGCAACAAAATACCTCTTTCCCAGGATGGTCTTCTTTGGTGTCACCAACAAAAGTTTGTGAACTCTGATTTAGCTGAGTTAATTTCAAACATAAAAATGAGTTGTAGGAGGTAGGAGTTGGTAGATGGGCCCTGGGCTAAGAAGAGCTGGGACTTGTTTTTTTTTTTTTTTTTCTTTTTCTCTTTAGGGCTGCACCCATGGAACATGGAAGTTCCCAGTCTAGGGATCGAATCAGAGCTACAGCTGCCAGCCACAGCCACAGCCACAGCAACACAAGATCTGAGCCACAGCTGTATCCTACACCACAGCTCACGGCAATGCTGGATCCTTAACCCACTAAGAGAGGCTTGGGATCGAACCCATGTCCTCATGGATGCCGGTCAGGTTCATTACCACTGAGTCACGACGGGAATTCTGACACTTGCTAAGCTGAGTTAATTGGGCCTTGCTTTTCTTTGACACCTCAGGGAGAAAGTTAAAGACAGGAGCTGAGCTCTGCTGGAGTAAAAAAATATAACATGAACACATTAGTCACTCCTGGGGTCAAGGAGACCTCCTAAATTACACATGTACAGAAAGAATCCTAGGGTCAAAGAGGGAGGGTACACTAGGCCATAATGAGTCCTGTTAGCTGTCCCATAACACTTTGCTCTGGAATCCATTTTAGCCAAAAGATGCACATGCAGGAGTTCCCATCGTGGCGCAGTGGTTAACGAATCTGACTATGAACCATGAGGTTGTGGGTTCAATCCCCGGCCTTGCTCAGTAGGTTAAGGATTCGGCATTGCCATGAGCTGTGGTGTAGGTCGAAGATGTGGCTTGGATCCTGTGTTGTTGTGGCTGTGGCGTCAGCCGGCAGCTACAGCTCCGATTCAAGCCCTAGCCTGGGAACCTCCATATGCTGCGGGTGCGGCTCTAGAAAAAAAAGTTGAACATGCATACTGAGGAGCGCCCTGGGTCGGTGGGTCGGGTCGGGTCGGGTGTGAGAAATAAAAGAAGGTAACTGACCAAAGGAAAACAAAGACCCAGAGAAACTGCCTTATATAAGTGATTTAAATGCACTCCTCTACATTACACTTTTGGCCACACCACGGCATGTGGAGTTCCTGGACCAGGGATTAGATCCAAGGTGAGGCTTTGACCTATGCCACAGGTGTGGCAACACTCGATCCTTTAACCCTCTGTGCCAGACTAGGGATTGAACCTGCACCCTGGCATTGCAGACACACTGTCAATCCCATTGGGCCACAGTGGGAATAAATAAACTACCCCTCTATGTGCTCTCCCACATGTTGTAGTAGGTCTCTAATAATAAACTTTTACCTATTTTTACAGTTTTTGCCTCCTTGAAACATTTTTGCTTTCAACAGGGGGAAAGAATCAAGGCAATTCCGCTTTTGGCCTCTAGCTGGTCTAACGGTTAGGATTCCTGGTTCTCACCCAGGCTGCCCTTGTTCAATTCCTGACCAGGGAATCAAGATCTCATTTCAAGCTATCACTCACTACTGTCTCTCTGAAATCAATAGTGCTTGTTAAAAATCACAGATTGCGGAGTTCCCATTGTCACTCAGCTATAACACACCCAACTAGTGTCCATGGGGATGAGGGTTCGATCCCTGGCCTCGCTCAGTGGGTTAAGGATCCAGCATTGCTAGGAGCTGCAGTGTAGGTCACAGAGGCGACTCGGATCTGGTGTTACTGTGTCTGTGGCCTAGGCCGGCGGTTACATCTCTAATTTGACCCCTAGCCTGGGAACTTCCATATGCCACAAGTGTGGCCCTAAAAAGAAAGAAAAAAAATCACAGATCACTGGATCCTTTTATAAAGATAACAGTTCCCTAACCTCTATGATTCTAATGTTGGCCCAAACAATGACTTAAACTTGGCCAAGAAAAACTGCAAGAAACTGTAAGGATGTGTGGTCTCTTTTAAAATCTAGAGGTTGGGAGTTCCCGTCGTGGCTCCGTGGTTAACGAATCTGACTAGGAACCATGAGGTTTGATCCCTGGCCTTGCTCAGTGGGTTAAGGATCCGGTGTTGCCGTGAGCTACGGTGTAGGTCGCAGACACGGCTCGGATCCTGCGTTGCTGTGGCTGTGGCTGTGGCTGTGGCGTGGGCGAGAAGAGACCCCCTAGCCTGGGAACCTCCATATGCCTGGGAATCTCCATATGCCGCGGGTGCGGCCCTGAAAAGACTAAATAAATAAATAAAATATAAAAATAAAATAAAATAAAATCTAGAGGTTGGCTACTGAATATTGACAGCTTTGTTTTCCCAGTTACTGAAAACTATCCCTGCCGGGAGGAATTGATACATTTTGGAAAGCTGTGTTCAGTAACTTCTGGAGCATGGAAACATTTTTTCCATTCTTGGTGTGCAAACAGATTGTTGGCCTTCTCCAGGGATGCAGGCCCAGACAAAATCTCAGCAGGCCCTTCCGGACAGCATTTTTCCACAGATGAAACTAGGTCAAGGAGAAAATTCAGAACAGTTTGAGGAAGAAAAAAAAAAAAAATCCAGAAATGCAACACAAAGCTGGGGGGGGGGAGACATCCACCTGCTTTGTCTACCCTGATAAAGGCTGACGGCTTGTCACATGAATCTCTGGTCTTCCTGTTCTCTGCTGCTGCCTTCTGAGTCACTGCGGGTGGCCTGGGAGGGCCCTCTCACTGTCAGGGAACATAAGAACAACTAACTGCAGGACTTTTAGGTGAAGCCATTGTGCGAGGCCGATTTCAAAATCAAAGAGCAACGGCATCATTGCCTATTCTCGTTTATTTTAAGAAGTTCTTTAGTTTTGCCCGTGACTGCAGATCAGCAGAAGGCACAAAAAACAAGCCAGTAAGTGGAATTCGCATCTGGTAAGGGAGAACCAGTGCCAGTCCTATTAGTCACTAAGATCATTTAAGGGTGGAGTGCACTAACAGGATAAACATTAAACCAAAAGCAATACTTCCTTGTAACAGTTGGGGTTTCCTAAGAAATCTTTAAAATGAAAACCCAGCTGCCTAGGCAGGCAAATACTATAGTTAGAAAAGCCAGCCTTTACTTTTCTCTTTCCTTTGGCCTCAGCTCTTGCAGAATAGCATTGAGTATTATACTTGTGAACTAGGATTTCTCTAGTAAATATGTTTACATTGTATGAAGGCCTCCCCAAATTTTAAAATATTCAGCCTTTTTTTTTTCTCTTTTGGTGGCACCATGTCACCTAAGCCACAGCTGTGTGGCAATGCTGGATCCTTAACCCACTACACCAGATGGGAACTCCTACAAACATTCAGTCTTTTAAATGGAAGCACTCAGGAACCACTCCAAGTAACAGAGAGACATAATGCATTTGAACTTGGAGTCCTGTCTCTACTCCTCAGCCCAATGCCTGGATGCAAGAGGTGCTTTATAAAGACCACTATGTGATCAACCTATTAGTTAGTAGAACAGAATTATAATAATTAATTCATTTCTCTAAGCCCCCACATTTTCTTTCTTTCCTTTTCTTCTTCTTCTTTTTGTTTTTGGTTGCCCCATGGCATTTGGAGTTCCTGGGTGAAGGATCGGATCCAAGTACAGTTGCTGCAGCTGCAGCCAATGCTTGATCCTTAATCAATTGTGCCAGGCTGTAGATCAAAGCTTCATCCCAGTGCTCCAGAGTTTCTGCCCATCCCTTTGCACCACAGCAGGAACACCTGAGCCTCCATTTTCAATTCTGTGATCAGGAAGGAATTCTCTTCTGTTTACCTGACAGAATTTTTGTAAGAATCAAATAAAATAATGTGTATTGAAGTTTTACTGTCTTATATAAGAAAAATTCATTAAGCATCTCTGAAAGGATAGGTAAGAACCTGGGGCTAGTGGTCATCTCCAGTTAGGGGAATGGAGAGACGAGTTATGGCTAGGCAAAGGATTTCCTTTTAATTGTATATAGTATTCTCTCCTATATGAAAAAAAAATGCATATGTAAGAATGACTAGTATGAAATTTACGGTTTAATAAAATCTCCATGAAAATTCAGAAGCATGTTATTTCATCCACACAGATATGTTGTGCTGACGGAATGCCTTAGAGTCTGAACTAGGTGCCTTCTACACGAGAATTAAAATTACACAGAAGGGCGGGAGGAGCAGCTGCGGCCAGGCAGCCCAGCTTCGCGAAGGCTCTCTGCGCGCAGCGGACCAAAGGCACCCGGAGGAGCCCAAGAGGAGATCGGTGAGGTTGTCAGCTAAACCTGCTCCTGCGAAAGTGGAAACGAAGCCAAAAAAGGCGGCAGGAAAGGATAAATCTTCAGACAAGAAAGTACAGACGAAAGGGAAAAGGGGAGCAGAGGGAAAATAGGCCGAAGTGACTAACCAACAGACTAAAGAAGATTTGCCTGCAGAAACGGAAAAACTAAAAACGAGGAGAGCCCAGCCTCTCATGAAGCAGGAGAGAAAGAAGCCAAGTCTGATTAACGCCACATGCTCAGCCCTGTCAGTGGTCCCTGTCTCCCTTCTTGTACAATCCAGAGGAATATTTTTATCAACTGTTTTGTAAATGCAAATTTTTTAGTAGATCTAGAAATATTTTTAAGAAGGAGGGAATCCTACCTCATCCCATTTTTTAAGTGTAAATGCTTTTTTGCTTTTTTTTTTTAAAGAGGTGAAATCATTTGCTGGTTGTTTATTTTTGGGTACAACCAGAAAGTAGTGGGATATTGAACCTGGGAGGCTTTGATTGTCTTGGGTGTCAGCTTAACATCCCATAAATGGGGTGGCTTTTATATCCTATAGTACGAAGCGTACTAAATGGCAGTTTGGAGTCTGTTGTGAGGGATGTTGTGCATTTAACGTCTTGAACACTTGAAATTACTTCTCTTCCCATGTTGTGTTTGGTAGAACTGTTGCCTAAAGCAGACCAGTCCTTGGTCTTGGCTCTCCTTGTCAGAATTCTGTGCGCTCTGTAACACCTTTGGTTGAAGTAGTCCAGTTTTCCTAGTAATTTTGTTAATGTGCTGTGAAAGACTGGACATTTGAGAACGTAGTGTATGTGATATTAAATTATGAATTAGTGGGACTTATAACAGCATATCAACATTTGAAGATATTGGTACTTGATACCCTGTTAAGGAAAATTTACCTGCAGATTTTAGGCTGTAAAGTCACTGGAATAACTGTTGAGAAAAGAATCACAACTATATGATGTTTTTAGATTTTTGGTATGTATGTTAAGAATTGTGTACAAATTGAAATGTCTGTGTACTGATCTTCAAAACAACCAATAAAATCTCAGTTATGAAAGAAAAAAATAAAATTACACAAAAGATGGGAGTTCCCGTTGTGGCTCAGTGGTTAACGAACCCGACTAGCAACCATGAAGATGCAGGTTTGATCCCTGGTTTTGATAAGTGGGTTAAGGATCCGATGTTGCTGTGAGCTGTGGTTTAGGCCAGCAACTACAGCTCTGATTTCAACCCCTAGCCTAGGACCCTCTATATGCCTCAGGTGCAGCCCTAAAAAGACAAAAACCAACAAATAAAAAACACAGAAGAAACTGCGTATCTTTTATTAGAGTTACTTTTTTTCTTTCTTTTTCAATTGAGGTATGGTTGATTTACAATATTGTTAGTTTAAGGTGTACAGCAAAGTGATTCAGTTATATATACACACATACACATATATATGTATATTCTTTTAAAGATTCTTTTGCAAGAGTTCCCGTCATGGCGCAGTGGAAAAGAATCTGACTAGGAAACGCGAGGTTGCGGGTTGGACCCCTGGCCTCGCTCAGTGGGTTAAGGATCCGGTGTTGCTGTGAGCTGTGATGCTGGTCACAGATGGAGCTCGGATCTGGTGTTGCTGTGGCTCTGGCATAGGCTGGCAGCTCTAGCTTCCCCTAGGCTGGGAACCTCCATATGCCCTGGGTGTGGACCTAAAAAGCAAAAAAAAAAAGTTTCTTTTCCATTATAGATTATTTCAAGATACTGAATATAGATACCTGTGCTATACAGTAGGTTCTTTTGTTTATCTATTATATGTATACAACAGTGTGTATCTGTTAATTCCAAATTCCTAATTTATCTCTTCCTGCTCCCACTATTCCCTGTGGTAACTATAAGTGAGTTGTCTGAGTTTGTTTCTGTTTCGTAAGAAACAAATGTGTGTGTGTGTGTATACACACTATATGTTGTGTATATATATATCACAATTTCTTTATCTATTCATTTGTCAATGAACATTTAGTTTGCTTCCATGTCTTGGCTATTGTAAACAGTGCTGTTATGAACAGTGGGGTGCATGTACTTTTTGGATTAGTGGGGTTTTTGTTTGTTTGTTTGTTTGCTTGTTATCCTTTATGGCCACACCCACGGCATATGGAGGTTCCCAGGCTAGGGGTCTAATCAGAGCTGTAGCCACTGGCCTACACCACAGCCATAGCAATGCCAGATTTGAGACGCGTCTGCGACCTACACCACAGCTCACGGCAACACTGGATCCTTAATCCACTGAGCAAGGCCAGGGATTGAGCCTGCAACGTCATGGTTCCCAATAGGATTCGTTAACCACTGAGCCATGACGGGAACTCCTGGATTAGTGTTTTTGTTATATATGTATATATGTATAAATATATATATATATATATATGGACATGGAATTGCTGGATCATATGGTAGTTCTATTTTTAGTTTTTTAAAGAACATCCATACTGTTCTCCATGGTGGCTGCACCAATTTACATTCCCACCAACAGTGCAGGAAGGTTCCCTTTTCTCCACACTCTAAGATCGATTTAGGAGGTCCCATCGTGGCTCAGTGGTTAACTAGGAACCCTGAGGCTGTGGGTTTGATCCCTGGCCTTGCTCAGTAGGTTAAGGATCCGGCGTTGCCATGAGTTGTGGTGAAGGTTGCAGACATGGCTCGGATCCCGCGTTGCTGTGGCTGTGGCGAAGGCCGGCAGCTACAGCTCCTGTTAGATCCCTAGCCTGGGAACCTCCATATGCCGCGGGTGTGGCTCCACATAAAGGCAAAAAGACAAAAAAAAAAATAATAAGATCGATTTAATAGATGAGAAAAGTGAGGCAAGAGAAAATAAGTAAACTGCCCAAGGTCACACAGTAACTATGTTGTTTTCCTGGGCTTCAGTAACTTCATCTGTAATGAGTTGGATAAGATAATTTCTAAAATGTGAGCTGGTCTGCACCGCTGAAATTCTATAGTCTGAGGATTCCAAGTTGTGAGACAGGTTTTTCTACCATGAATTATTCCTTCAGAACAAATTACATTCCTCTGAGACTCTTAAATATCTGAGGCCCACAGAAGGGCTTAAAAAATTTTTTTGGCCATGTTCACAGCATGCGGAAGTTCCTAGGCCAGGGATCGAACCCGTACCCCAGAAGTGATAATCCTACCTGTATCCTTAAGCTGCTGCACCACCAGGGAATTCCCAGGGGGACATTTTAAGATGCAATCGTTGGAGTTCCCATTATGGCTCAGGGGTAGCAAACTGGCAAGTAACTATGAGGACAGGGGTTCAGTTAAATAGTATCCTGTGTTCCCGTGAGCTGTGCGGCAGCTGCAGCTCCGATTTGACCCCTAGCCCAGCACCTTCCATATGCCACAGGTGCAGCGGTTAAAAAAAAAAAAGATGCAATTGTTTCAATTCACCAGTCAGGTGAGTCTGATAACCTTACACCTATATTCAAGTACTGCTATTGACCCAGTGTTTGTTAACGTAAAAAATGGTATGGTGGTGTTTGCTTTGTAGTCAGAGAACAATGAGCTGATGATAAGAGGTGAGAAAAAAATTTCCTTTGAGAAAATTGTTTAATGGTAAAAGTAGCAAAAAGATACTGACTGTGCTCATTCAACTCCTATAAGATGAGTTTAAGAGCAGGCAGGTTGCAGAAACAGCAGGTAATGACTGACTCAGTCAATATAATAATGGTAAATTTGGAGCAATATTTCCTTTTTCAAATGACATAAATCTATTAACAATATGCAATTTTTGTTTTACAATCAACTATGTTAAAAGCATAATTTTTTGTGTAAGAAACAAAACATTAGCCAAATAATTCTGGAACCATTGTGAAGACCTTGTAAACAGAAGAGCAATATTTTTTATAAAGATAACCAGTTCTTGAACTCTGACCAATGTATCATACACAGAGATGATTGCATCTGACATCAAAGAACAGGACTCCTTAATCTTCCTTATTTTATTGTTTCAAATAACTTTTAAACTCAAGGATGACTCACAATTTCCCTTGGTTTGAATTTCCTACACACATGGTTAGATTTCTTATTTCTCTGTTTACACATGCCAACCTAAAGAACGTGTTTTTCATTTAAAGTGAAAAAATTAGTATTTTTTTTTTTTTGCCTTTTGTCATTTTAGGGCTGCACCCGCGGCACGTGGAGGTTCCCAGGCTAGGGGTCGAACTGGAGCTGTAGCCACTGGCCTACGCCGCAGCCACAGCAACGCAGGATCCAAGCCGCGTCTGCAACCTACACAAGCTCACGGCAACTCCGGATCCTTAATCCACTGAGCAAGGCCAGGGATCGAACCCGCAGCTTCAGGGTTCCTAGTTAACCTCTGCACCACGACGGGAACTCCCTACTACGATTTTTAAAATAGGAATTACAATTTTGTTCTGCCTCTGACCTTTTCCTCTCTTCCAGCCTTATCCTCTCCTCCATTCACAGTGTATCCTTTGCTTCAATAATTCCCAGTTTCTTTTTTTTTTTTTTGTCTTTTTTAGGGCCGCAACCACGGCATATGGAGGTTCCCAGGCTTGGGTTCAAGTCAGAGTTACAGCTGCTGCTGGCCACAGCCACAGCCACAGCAACGCCAGATCCGAGCTGCATCTGCGACCTACACCACAGCTCAAGGCAATGCCAGATTGTCAACCCACTGAGCAAGGCCAGGGATCAAACCCACAACCTCATGTTTCCTAGTCAGATTTGTTTCTGCTGTGCCACAACGGGAACTCCCTACTTAGGACTATATTTAACAAAAGTGCAAATTGTATACTCTGAAAACTACAAACTTTGTTGAAAAAAATGTTAAAAGACCTAAATAAATGGGAACACATCACATGTTCATAGACTGAAAGACTAACATTGTTAATATTGGTAATACTCCTCAAACTGATCTACACACTCAACACAACTCCTATCAAAATCCCAGCTGTCTTTTTTGCAGAAATCAAGTTGATCCTAAAAATAATATAGAAATGCAAGGGATCCAGGATAGCCAATGCTATATGGAAAAAGAAGAACAAAGTTGGATGACTCACACATCCTGATTTCAAAACGTATTACAAAGCTGAAATAATCAGTGGGGGCAGTGGTATAAAGATAGATACATAAATCAATAGGATAAAATTGAGAGTCTACAAACCTTGACATTTACAGTGAATTGCTTTTCAGCAAGAATGCCATACAATTCAATGGAGAAAGAAGAGTTTTTTCAACAAATTATTTTGGGACAAATGGATATTACGTGTGAAAGAATAATGCTGGACCCCTACCTCACATCATATACAATAATTAACCTAAATGTAAGAGCTAAATAACACCCTTAGAAGAAAACATAGTGTAAATTTTCAGGACCTTAGGTTAGGCTATGGCTATTTATTTATTTATTTTCATTTTTTATTTGATTTTAAGGGCCACACCTGTGGCATATGGAGGTTCCCAGGCTAGGGATCGAATTGGAGCTATAGCTGCCAGCCTACACCACAGCCATAGCAATGCCAGATCCGAGCTGTGTCTGCATCCTACACCACAGCTCACAGCAACATGGGACCCTTAACCACTGAGAAGGGCCAGGGTTCGAACCTGCGTCCTCCTGGATGCTAGTCAGTTTCATTAACCACTAAGCCACTATAGGAAGTCCCAGATTAGGCTATGCTTTTTTAGACGTGACAGCAAAAGCACAAAAAAGTAAAGTAAATACAGATATATCGAATATTGCAAAATTTATAAATTTTTGTCTTCCTAAGACACCTTCAAGAAAGTGAAAAGAGAGATAAGCAACATGCAATACTGTCTACTGCACAGGGAATTACAGCCATTATAACTTGTAATAACCTGTAATGCAGTATAATCTACAAATATACTGAATCATTATGCTATACACTAAGACTAATATAACTTTGTAAATCAACTATACATCAATTAAAAAACAAAGTGAAAAGACAAATCACAGAAAGGGAGAAAATATTTATAAATCTTTATATCTGATAAGGGCATTCTTTATATATTCTAGATATATGGCAAAAAAGTAGAAAAATTGGAACTCTTGTACATTGCTACTGGGAATGTAATTGGTACAGCCACTGTAGAAAACAGTTCGGCAGCTCCTTCAAAAGTTAAACATAAAATTAGCATATGACCCAGCAATTCTATTCCTAGGCATATATCCAAGAGAAGTGAAAACGAGTACTCCACAGAAATACTTGTATGCCAGTGTTCATAGCAGTAGTATTCACATTAGCCAAAAGTTGGAAACAGTTCAAACAACCACCCATCAACAAGTGAAGAGATAAACAAAGTGTGGGATAACTATAGAACAGAATATTATTCAGCTACAAATAGGAATAAAACACTAATAAGTGCTACCACACGGATGAATCTTGATAACATGCTAAGTGAAAGAAGCCAGAAATGAAAGGCCGTGTATTATATGTTTCCACTTATATGAAATATCCAAAATAAGCAATCCACAGAGACAGGAAGCAGATTAATAGTTTCCAGGGGTTGGGGAAAGGGGAACAGGGAGTGACAGGGATTCTTCTTAGGATGATGAAAATGTTCTGAAGTTAGCTAGTGATGGTGTTTGTACCACCCTGTGAATACATTAAAAGGCATAAGCTGCATGCTTTGGATTAGCAAATTACATGATGTATTAATGGGGATTCTCCAGAGAAACAGAACTAAAAGGAAGGAGTTCCAATTGTGACTCAGTGGGTTAAGAACCCAACTAGTATCCATGAGGATGTAGGTTCGATCCCTGGCCTCGCTCAGTGGGTTAAAAATCTGGCTCCACAAGCCTTAGCGAAGGTGGCAGATGCAGTTGGGATCCTGCGTTGCTGTGGCTGTGGTGTAGGCCAGCAGCTGCAGCTCTGATTTAACCCCTAGCTTGAGAACTTCCATATGCCGCAAGTGTGGCCCTAAAAAGAAAAAAAAATAGGATATATATGTTGTTATATAAAAGAGGAAATTTATGATAGGAATTGGCTCAAGTAGTTACAAGGGCTGAGAAGTCCCGTCTTCTGCCATCACCAAGATGGAGAACCAGGAAAGCTGGTGGTATAATTCAGTCTGAATCTGAAGGCCTGCGAATCAGGGTCCTAATCTGGACATCCCAGCTCAAGAGAAAGGAAATTCACCTTTTCTCCTCTTTGTGTTTGATTGGAACCCTCACCAGTTTGGATGGTGCCCACCCGCACTGGTAAGGACGGGATCTTCTTTTCTCAGTCTAATGATTCAAATGCTCATCTCTTCCAGAAACACCCTTACAGACACACCCAGAAATGTTTGGCCAGCTGTCTAGGTATCCTTTAGCCCAGTAAGGTTGATGCACGAAATTAACCAGATGAGGACAAACAAGAAGGCCCTACTGAATAGCAAAGGGAATTACATCCAGTCTCCTGGGATAGACTATGATGGAAGAGAATATAAAAAAGAATGTATATATGTATGTACGTATAACTGAGTAAAAAACTAACCGTGGAGTTCCCTTCGTGGCTCAGTGGTTAACGAATCCGACTAACAACCATGAGGTTGCGGGTTCGATCCCTGGCCTTGCTCAGTGGGTTAAGGATCCGGCGTTGCTGTGAGCTGTGGTGTAGGTTGCAGACGCGGCTCGGATCCCGCGTTGCTGTGGCTGTGGCGAAGGCCGGCAGCTACAGCTCCTGTTAGACCCCTAGCCTGGGAACCTCCATATGCCACGGGTGTGGCTCCACATAAAGGCAAAAAGACAAAAAAAAAAGAAAAAACTAACCGTATGGTGAATGAACTATATCTCAAGAAAGCTGTTAAATTATATTTTCAAATTTGGGTAAAATCAGAATAGTTATGTATAAGTTCCAACATAGAGGCTGGAAAAGAATCATGAAAATATAACAGAGACTAGATGGGATAATGCAAGTTCTATCTTCTTCTTCTTTTTTTTTTAGGACTGCACCCATGGCATATGAAGATTCCCAGGCTAGGGGTCCAATTGCAGCTGGCCTATGTCACAGCCACAGCAACTCAGGATCTGAGCTGCATCTTTGACCTACAGTACAGCTCACTGCAAGGCCATGTCCTTAAGCCACTGAGCAAGGCCAGGAGTCGAACCTGATTGCTCATGGATACTAGTCAGATTCATTACTGCTGAGCCACTGCCTGCAAGTTCTATCTTTCTAAGTGTAAAATTTATATTTTCATATAATTGAGTTGATAACTAACATAAAGTTCTACTATTAAGGAGTATTTAAGGAGTTCCTGCCATGGCTTAGCAGTTAATGAACCCGACTAGCATCCATGAGGATGCAGCTTCGATCGATCCTTGGCCTCGCTCAGTGGGTTAAGGATCGGAGTTGACGTGAACTGTGGTGTAGGCTGCAGATGCGGCTCAGATTCCAAGTGGCTGTGGCGTAGGCCGGCGGCTACAGCTGTAGCCTGGGAACCTCTGTATGCTGTGGGAGAGGCCCTAAAAAGTCTTTTTGCCTTATCTAGGGCCGCACCCACGGCATATGGAGGTTCCCAAGCTAGGAGTCTAACAGGAGCTGTAGCTGCCGCCCTTCGCCACAGCCACAGCAACGTGGGATCCGAGCCACGTCTGCGACCTACACCACAGCTCACGGCAATGCTGGATCCTTAACTCACTGAGCAAGGCCAGGGATTGAACCCGCAACCTCATGGTTCCTAGTCGGATTCGTTAACCACTGAGCCACAACGGGAACTCCAAAAAGTTGTATTTAATACTATATTTAAGTGTTCTAAGTGTCAGACCTCCTTTCCTTAGCTTTTCCATAGATGTAGAATTTTAGCTCTGGTTCACAATTTACAACAAAATAAAAACAGAAAATATGACTCAAACTATAGGTGTGATTTTAGACTAATTTGCAGGCAGCATGGTGAAATAAAATGGTTTAACATTTTTAGTAGATCTAAAACTCATTCTTCAAATCAGATCTAAGTTGGAAATCTAGCATGTGGAACAGATTAAAATATTATAAATGGACCTCCTTTGGTTGAGTCATGGAGGGAAGAAAACCTTTGCCTCTCCTCCTCCAAATAAAAGCAACTCAGCACAGCCAGGTTTAAGCACCATAGAGCATAAACTGTGGGGATTCTGCATTCCACTCTTTGGCAAGGTACAAAAACTTCGTGGGCTTCTGTTTCCTATCTGTCAGATGAAGGGGTTGAACTAAAACTTGAAAGCTCCTTCCTAGACTCAAAGTCTATAATTATGTGACCCTAAAACAGCTAACACAAAGTGTAATAGCTATTGGTTTCTAAAATGTTTACCGATCACCCCAGAGCTTAAAGAATTCCAACAAAGATCAAAACAAGACTTGAGCTACACCCACCTTCCCCAAACCTATAAAATAAACAGCAAACTGGATGAAAATAGAGAGTGGGGCAAAGGCTTATATCAAAGTCAGTGAAATAGTCTGAACAAAGGGCAGCTGGTTTCCACTGATCTTTCTTATCTCTTAGATAAAGGTAGTTAATGGGCCATAAATACAAACAAAGGAAGGAGGGAGGTGGTACAGCCCTCCCTTCCAGGTGACACGCCTGAAGGAGAAGCAGAACAAAGGGTTTCTCTGAGACGAGGAACTGGCCCCTGGTCAGACAGGTGTAGGGCCAGCAAATCTTTGAAGTCTTAAGGATCCAGTTGAAGAGCTGTGGGGAGGGGGTAGATGGAGCTGAGACTGTGCTGGCTAAGGTGCTGCCAAGATTACTTACGTGGAGGGGGACTGTGTTGAATGAGGGACATGGCAGCCCACGAACAGAAATATCTCAGGGGAGAGGCCTGGCAGCTCTATTGCTAGGAATGTGACCTAGGGAGTTCCCGTTGTGGCACAGAGGAAACGGATTGGACTAGTATCCATGAGGTTGCGGGTTCGATCCTGGCCTCTCTCAGTGGGTTAAGGATCTGGCGATGCCATGAGCTGTGGTGTGGGTTGCAGACATGGCTCGGATCTGATGTTGCTGTGGCTGTGGTGTAGGCTGACAGCTGTAGCTCTGATTCGATTCCTAGCCTGGGAATTCCATATGCCAGGGGTGAGACCCCTAAAAAGCAAAAAATCAGAAAAAGGAAACATGGTCTAACTCTTTGGTACTCAAAGTGAGGTCCATGAACCAACAGTGTGAAAGCACCAGTGCACTTACTGGAAATGCAGAATCTCAGGGAGTTCCCGTCGTGGCCCAGCGGAAATGAATCCGACTAGGAACCATGAGGTTGCGGGTTTGATCCCTGGCCTCGCTCAGTGAGTTAGGGATCCGGTGTTGCCGTGAGCTGTGGTGTAGGTTGCAGATGCGGCTCACATCTGGTGTTGCTATGGCATAGGCTGGCAGCAACAGCTCCGGTTACACCCCTAGCCTGGGAACCTCCATATGCCGTAGGTGCAGCCCTAAAAAGACAAAAGCAAAAAAAAAAAGAAATGCAGAATCTCAGGTCGGACTCTCATCTATTGAATCTATTGAATCTTCATTTTAGCAAGATCCCTGGTGACTGTGCATTAAAGCTTGGGTGTAGCTGGAATAATAAGCTTCACAAAGATATCAATTAAGCTGGCTTTACACCTAGTAATAGGGGAAACTGAGCACTCAAATTATTGTATCTGAGTTCCATCAATCTTAATAAAGAAAAGGCTAAAATTTAAAAAGAAAAGCATGCTTAAATGACTAAAATCATCCTCCAATTCTGGGAGAAGTCAATATAAGCATAGATAAATTCTAATTAGTCCTGATATGTGATAAGTAAAGATGATATAAGATAAACCAATCCTAAGAGGTTTTTTTTTTTTTTTGTCTTGTTGTCTTGTTAGGGCTACACCCGAGGCATATGAAGGTTCTCAGGCTAGGCATCCAATTGGAGCTGAAAGCCCTGGACTACGCCACGGCCACAGCAACTCGGGATCCTAACTTCATCTGAGCTACACCTCAGCTAATGGCAATGCCGGAGCCTTAACCCACTGAGCGAGGCCAGGGATGGAACCCGAGTCCTCAGGGATGCTAGTCCAGTTTGCTAACTGCTGAGTCACAACGGGAACTCCCTAAGATTTCTTGTCACAAGGAAAAAAATTCTTTTTTTGCATTCTCCTTTTATTGTAGCTATATGATGGTAGAGACTAACAAAACTTGTGGTAATCATCTCATGACATATGTTGGTCAAACCGTTATGCTATATACCTTAGACTTCTTTAGTGATATTTTTCATTGTATCAGTAAACCTGGGGGAATATGATTAATCAATGTAAATAAAGAAACTGAATTCTAGCATTTTTACTATCTAGTAAATATTTCCTGTATGACTCTTGAGGGTTGGGTCTAAATCTGTTTCACTTACCTAATACACTGTCTTACATGTTACTAACACTAAATAAATAGTTAAATAAAAGGAAGAAGATAAAATAGGTATTTTAAAGATAAATTTTATGGTATGTGAATTACATCTCAAAAAATTCCACCAAAAAAACAATATATAATTGGTAAGGGTGGCATGCCAGAAACACACCAGACTATTAGCTCCATGAGGGGAGGACCCATGTCTGGTTTGTTCACCACAATATTCTTAGCATGGCCTTAGCATATGCCTGGCACATTGCTCAGGAACTACATGAAGCAACATGAATGGGTGAATAAGTGTATGGAAGACCATTTTCTTTTCTTCCCTTCCCTTCCCTTCTCTTTTCTTTTCTTTTTTCTTCTCTTTTCCTTTCTATGGCTGCACCTGCAGCATATGAAAGTTCCCAGGCTAGGGGCTGAATTGGAGCTATAGCCTCCGGCCTATGCCAAAGCCACAGCAACACCAGATCTGAGCCATGTCTGCAACATACACCACAGCTCATGGCAAAGCCAAGGATCAAAGCAGTATCTGCATGGATACTGGTTGGATTCGATAACCCTGAGCCACAATAGGAACTCTAAGACAAGACAATTTTCCATAAAGGTGCCTAAAAATGGAGTAGACAATTAAGTACCCTTGGAGGAAACTGAAACTTCTTTAAATCCTTGGATTCCCATAAAATCAAGCATGAATTTATGTGACATTGAAAAGGAGTGTTAATCTGATGTGAGTAAATATCAGATGATGCTTACCATCACAACTTTATAGTTTAAATTTTACTGTAAAATGTGGTAAACTTTAGCTTAATGTGGGTCTGTCTTACACATTCTAAAGTATTATTTATTTATTTATTTATTGCTTATTAGGGCCGCACCCACAGCATCTGGAGATTCCCAGGCTAGGGGTCGAATCAGAGCTATAACTGCCGGCCTACACCACAGTCACAGCAATACTAGATCTGAGCCGTGTCTAGGACCTACACAACAGCTCATGGCAACACCGGATCTTCAACCCACTGAGCCAGGCCAGAGGTCGAACCTGCAGTCTCACGGTTCGTAGTTGGATTCATTTCTGCTGAGCCACCAAGGGAACTCCTGTGAAGTATTTTTTAGAAATATAACATATATAGCAGCATTATCTATAAAGAAGTCCCTCTGCATGAATTCTCCCATGGCAGGCCTGGGAAATAGTAGGAAAATAGGAAGTTTATCTTTGACCCCTTCAAGATTTTTTTAACTTTGAAAAAAAATTTAGAGTGATATCTGATACATACAAAAAAGTATGTTTTATAAGAATGTGTGTTCTGCTTAAGAACATTATCAATACCAGGATTTACTTCCTTTGGAAGCAGTCTGACTCCTAGCTACCTGGCAAAAATGTAGAAATCTGAGAAAAACATATTGAATAATACTGAGAATAGCTTTAGATTTTCACCATCCTGGGGTGTATAAACATTTTTATAGCATCCTTTTTTTTCTGATAACAAAAGAATACACACTCAATATAGAAATTTTTGAAAATAGGGAAATATATGAGAAAAGAAAAGTAACCAATAACAGTCCTATTTCCTCCAGATAATTATTAACATTTTGAAATACACAGGTGCACACACACACATAAATACATTTTACTAGGTATTTTTGAGCTCTTTTTAAGACAAAAAGATATGAGTCACTAACAGTGGAATTTCAGGCCTAGTGGCAAGCTGGTGGGAAACTTATTTGACCTTAAGATTTTCTCAAATTGTACCAAAGAAAACATCTGCATTTCCAAAATTATACACTATAGCATTACAGTGATACTGTCAGATAGTTGGTTATTAAATAACCTGAATAGCTCTAGGCCCATGAAATTATTTAACGTTATAATTCAAATTAACTGGCATCAGATTTATATACTCACAATAAACTACAAGTATTCAGCCACATTCATGCCAAGTAATCATATACCTGATGCCTCATATATTCATATGTTCATAGACATAAACTTATCTGGATTGATGGATGGTGACAAAATCAGACTTTTAAAAAATTCTTGTTTTATATTATTTTATTCATAATTTTTTAAAATTGAAGTATAGATGATTTACAATGTTGTATTAGTTTCATATGTATAGCAAAGTGATTCAGTTACACACACACACACACACACACACACACACACACACACAAAACATTACTTCCTTCTAGTGAACTATCCATACACCAGACAAGCTATGCAGTCAAGTGTGTCTGTATCTGGAGAGTAAATGAGGAGATGAGCATTAAATGAAAGACAGACAGATTTCAAGTGTGTATCATGAATGTCTTTTCTAATTGAGTGGTGGCAACTAGTCTAGCAGGTTCTTCTTGTCCGCTTGGGGAAAAAGCCTGTACAAACAGATAATTCTTGCATAATGTTTTTTGGATTAACAAATTTTGGTTATGTGAGGACCCTCCACCTAAGAAGGGATCATATCTAGAGACTAAGAAAGATGCTTTTCTAGCTGAGCTAACATTTCCCCTGTGGTTTTAGTCTCTAGGACTTAGGAAATTATATCTAAGTTTAAGAGGTGTGTGGGTGGAGCTTGTGGAGGGTGTCAGGTTCAGAAATTTGAACTAAGATTCCAGCTCAGGATGGAACAAAAGTGAAAAAAATATGCCAAGGGTAGGATCCAGAATATGAGGAGCCAGGAGTTCCCACTATGGTGCAGGGGGTTATTGATCCAGTTTGTCTCTGTGGCAGTGCCAGATGGATCCACAGCCAGAGCAGTGGGTTAAGGACCCAAGTTGCTGTTACAGCTGTGGTGTAGGTCACAGCTGCGGCTTGGTTTCAGTTCCTGGACTTGGAACTTCCACGTGCTACAGGTGTAGCCAGAAAAGAAAGACAAACACACAAACAAAAAACAAAAATGAGGAGCCAAATAAACGAAAATCAGAATCCAAAGCTAAGCTCACAAATCACTGTGCTAAGCTCACAGTGCCAAGGCAGAAAACACCAACAGAAAGATTCAGACTACAAAGAAAGTACAGGAAGGCTGGGGTCAAATAGTAACCTTCTGTATATTTTTCAGAAGAGGGTTAAAAATGTAAACAATTGCCTACATGAGTGGATCTGGCAAGCTTGGAGGGAGATAATATCACATCATTACTCATGAAGCCAAAGATTCCTATCTGGCAGCCACCCTTGATACCTGACCATATGTTATGGGTGCTATAGATTAAATCAGCCAGTACTAAATACCTACTTAGCAAACAATGTTAAGCAAATAAATTAGTACACCTTACATTTGCTTAAGTTATTATATTGAGGAGGCAGTCCTGAGAATTAATTTGCAGTTGTGATGTCTGTAGGTAGGAAAGACTGTGTGATTCCTGGAAAGAGGTATACAAGGAAAGACTCACTAGTAGGCATTCCCGTCGTGGCTTAGTGGTTAACGAACCCGACTAGGATCCATGAGGATGCGGGTTCGATCCCTGATCTCACTGGTGTTACCTTGAGCTGTGGTGTAGGTCACAGATGCGGCTCAGATCCCCAGTTGCTATAGCTGTGGCATAGGCCAGGGGCTACAGCTCCGATTCAACCCCTAGCCTGGGCACCTCCATATACCGCGGGTGTGGCCCTAAAAAGACCCCCCCCCAAAAAAAGACTCGCTTGTAGATGTATCAAACTGAAAGTTATCATTTGCATGCTATAGCAAGCTATTGCCAAAAATCTAAAAATAACAAACCAGTCCTGCAAGAGCCACTTGCACATTAATCATGTACGTGCTTAATAGTTTTGCTGGGTTTGGTGTTCTCACTATAGCTTTAGGCTTTAAATTTAGCGTTCTGGTCATTGTTTGTTCCTTTGTGTCATAAATATAAATAATGTTTGGTGTTACATTGATGGGGAATACATTGTCCAAAAACTGGACTCCAAGAGCAGGCAGGGATGGTTAACCAAGAGGAAGATTAACACATTTTTACATCCCTCTTCTCTCTAATATGAACATACATGTAGGGCTATTGTTTTTGTTGCTGCTGTTTGTTTTTGTTATTTTGCTTTTTAGGGCCGTACCTGTGGCATATGGACATTCCCAGGCTAGCGAGTCGAATAGGAGTTACAGCTGCCGGCCTATACCACCCACAGTCACAACGCTGGATCCGAGTCTTGTCTACAACATACACCACAGCTCATGGCACGCTGGATCCTTAACCCACTCACTGAGTGAAGCCAGAGATCGAACTCTCATCCTCATGGATGCCAGTCAGGTTCGTTAACCTCTGAGCCACGACAGGAATTCCCAAACCTACATACATCCTCATGGATATTAGTTGGATTCATGTCCGCTGTGTCACAATGAGAACTTCCACATATAGGGCTACTGTTTGCTTTTTTTCTTTTTAGGGTGGCATTCGCGGCTTATGGATGTTCCCAGGCCAGGGATCCAATTGGAGCTGCAGCTGCTGGCCTACACCACAGCCACAGCAATGCTGGATCTTTGCCGCATCTGTGACCTACACCACAGCTCACGGCAACGCAGATCAGATCCTTAACCCACTGAGCAGGGATCACAGCTGAAACCTCATGGTTCCTAGTCAGATTTGTTTCCGCTGCGCCACAACAGGAACTCCTAGGGCTACTATTAAACACTATGTTTAGATGATAGCCCTATCAGGCAAGATTTTACTGAAAGCATACACATAAGCTAAATATAATATTTTACCCCATTTCAAAATATGTCACTTTTTGGTTTTATGCCCAGGCCAAGTAGGAAAGCTTCTTTCTAACTGACCCTGAATAGAAGTCTTATAAAAGGTCTCTTGTAAGGGAGTTCCTGTTGTGGCTCAGCTTATTAAGGACCTGACTAGTATCCATGGGGATGCAGGTTTGATTCCTGGCCTCGCTCAGTGGGTTAAGGATCTGGTGTTGCTGTGGCTGTGGTGTAGACTGGCAGCTGCAGCTTCTATTTGACCCCCAGTGTGGGAACTTCCATATGCCACAGGTGTGGCCCCCAGAAAAGGGGGGTGAAAATGATCTCTTAGGTCTCTTTAGACCAAACTAATCTCAAAATTCCTCTGGTAACAAAAGCTTAGTGAGGTTTTTCTCTAGGTTAATGGAGTCCATACTATTTTGTGTGCAATAACTATACAAAATTACTTTAAGAATTAATTGAAATTTGGTTTTATTAGTACTTATCAGTTTTTTTTTTCTGACTGCTTTATTCTCTTTTCACTTGGTTTGAGGATGAAGACATGAGAGTCTTAAACACAAAGCCTTATATGACTGCATCAGCTATAAATCCACAAGGAGTCATTTGCTGTTCTCTTAAAAAGAAAGCAAACCTTCCTTACCAACTGCAGTTCTGTTTGCTTTTGTTTCCTTCACAGTCAAGTTCTGGTAGACTCTTTCATTTTTTAACTTATACTGAAGCTTATTCTTTTCTTCTCTATTTTGGCTGTGCCCAAGGCACATGAAAGTTCCCAGGTCAAGGACTGAACCTACACCACAGTAGAGACCCAAGGTATACAGTGACATGCTAGGTCCTTAACCCCCTAAACCACAAAAGAACTTCCCAAAGCATACTTTTCATTTAAACATGTTATCACTTTTGTTAGATGATTGTAATATGTGTTAATTGAAAATAGAGTTAAGCAAATTGAAGAAAATAAATTCTCCCTGACCTCACTCAAAGACAAAAAGTCAAAAAAATAAATTCTCACTGCCAACCTCAGTGACAGTGTTTTTCTATACATGTGGGTGTGCATATGGATATTCACACTAATTTAAAAAGCAATCATCGGAGTTCCCTTCGTGGCTCAGTGGTTAACGAATCCGACTAAGAACCGTGAGGTTGCGGGTTCGATCCCTGGCCTTGCTCAGTGGGTTAAGGATCTGGCGTTGCAGTGAGCTGTGGTGTAGGTTGCAGACGCAGCTCGGATCCCGCGCTGCTGTGGCTGTGGCGAAGGCCGGCAGCTACAGCTCCTGTTAGACCCCTAGCCTGGGAACCTCCATATGCTGCGAGTGCGGCTCTAGATAGGGCAAAAAAAAAAAAAAGCAATCATCTATGCATATTATTTTTTTAGCCTGCACTTTTCCATACAAAAATATTTTCAGCACCATTCTGTTCTTTTTTTTTTCTTTCTCTTTTTTGACTGCATCTGTGGCTTGCAGAACATGCCTTAACCCACTAGACACCAGGAAACTCCAGCATCATTCTTAATATGATGGATATGTGTCCATCTTATAAATGTTCTGCAATTCAGTTGTTTAATATTTACTTTTTTGTGGGTGCCATCTGTAGCATGAAGAAACTCCTGGGCCAGGGATTGAATCTGTGCCACAGTATCAACCCAAGAGGCAGCAGTGACAATGCGAGATCCTTAACCAGCTGAGCCATGTTGCTGTGAGCTGTGGTGTAGTTCGCAGACACGGCTCGGATCCTGAATTGCTATGGCTGTGGTGTAGGCTGGCAGCTGGAGCTCCAATTCAACCCCTAGCCTGGGAACCTCCATATACCATGGGTGCAGCCCTTAAAAGACAAAAAGTCAAAAAAGTAATAATAGCAAAAATTAAAAATAATTTTAATCAAAGCTAATATTAACTTACGCAAATTAATCTTTTCTATATTTAAAAATCCACTTTGATGTAAATTATAAATATACACAAAGAATTTGATACATGTTCCTAATGAAAAACATTCCTGGAGATCAAAGACTCATGTAACTCAGTCATAACATCCATGTTCCCTTTTTTTGTTTTGGAGGCATGTAGAAGTTCCCAGGCCAGGGATCAAACCCATACCACCTCAGTGACTGTCACAGCTGCTGCAGTGACAAGGCCAGATCCTTAACCCTGGCACAACAGGGGAAATCCATAACATCCGTATTCTGTTTAATTCATACGCAAAACCTAGTTTAACAATCTTAGCCACATATATTTACTTCCTGAAACAAAAAGGGAAGCTATATTTCATCTAAGTTTATGTAATTAATGCCTTGAACTGATTAAAAGAGGAAGAATCACAGTACTTTAGAGTTTCTCAGCTGAGGACCTGATTCCGGTTGCCTGGGTAGTAAATAGTGGTATATCTGGAACCCCAAACCCCAAACTCTTGACTCATTTCTTTCTAGGACATTGTGCTCTATCTCCAATGGAAAAGAATTCCAAGGTGGGGGGAGTTCCCGTCGTGGCTCAGTGGTTAATGAATCTGACTAGGAACCATGAGGTTGCGGGTTCGATCCCTGGCCTTGCTCAATGGGTTAAGGATCTGGTGTTGCCCTGAGTTGTGGTGTAGGTTGCAGATGAGGCTCAGATCCCGCATTGCTGTGGCTGTGGCGAAGGCCAGCAGCTACAGCTCCTGTTAGACCCCTGGCCTGGGAACCTCCATATGCCACAAGTGTGGCCCTAGGAAAGGCAAAAAGACCAAAAAAAAAAAAAAGGGAATTCCAAGGTTGGTGGATTCAGTGATTAGTTCATACACAATAATAAAAGCTATAGAAATTTTGCTTTTATATAGTTTTCATTTCTAGAACTCATCAGAATTTATATTTTTTAAAAATATATCTGGCTCAAAGTATAAGCAAAAAGAGTTCTTACACTCCCCACCCCCCCTTCTCTTCACCTTAATTGGGTAAATTAAAAGCAGCTAGCAGGGGGGCAATGCTAGTGGAGATGAAAAGACAGGATGGGCTGGGATGGAATAATGTTTTGGCTGCGCATGACGTCTTAGTAATCAGATAATTGGGCAAGCTACCACGAGTCCCAATTCCTGTCTCTTGGAACCTTCTTCAAGCTTCCAGATTCATGTCTTGTGAGCCCCAAAGCATTTTAAAGAATAATTAGGCCATTCAAAGCTGACTGAAGTCCCTATTAAGAACTGAAAGGAAAAAAAAGAAAGAAAGAAAAAAGGAGTTCCCGTTATTGTGGCTAAGCATCAACAAACACAACTGGTATCCATGAGAATTCGGATTCAATCCCTGGACTCAGTGGTTTAAGGATCCAACGTTGCCTCAAGCTGTGGTACAGGTTGCAGACAAGGCTCGGATCCCCAGTTGCTGTGGCTGTGGTGTAGGCCAGCAGCTACAGCTCTGATTCGACCCCTAGCTTGGGAACTTCCATATGCTAGGTGCAGCCCTAAAAAGACAAAAAAAAAAAAAAAGAAAAAAAAAAAGAAGAAATGTACACTTCACATCCTCAACAGTCCCTTTCCCCCTCCTCAGTATAATTTTTCTTCTTACATTTACCAACTTCTGCCATATTCTGTTTTTTACTTTATTGTCTGTCTTCCTTGACTAGAATATCTGCTCCCCACAGGCAAGAATTTTTTGTAAGTTTTATAGCATAACCTCAGTGCCCAGGGCTGTGCAGGCACATAGCAGATATTCAATAAATACTTAATGAATGAAAAAATTACTGGCCCTGGCAGAGCCTCCTTGCCTGCCCGCTTGCATCTCTCACAAGCATCCTTTTTTTTTTTAAACTCCTCCATTCAGTCATTTATTCTCTCAATCATTTGCAAGCATCCTATCTTAATAAATCTATTTCTTGCCTAAAAAAAATTATTGACTCTTTGCCATTCCTTTACTTACTTAATATCACAGGTAATTGAGACAGGTTTTCTGGCTGAATTATATAGATGATTGTGGGCCTGTCTCTAAAAGTAAAATATGTTTTCAGCTCAAAAGCCTTATTTTCAGCACACTGGAAAGGCATTACTAATAGTCCTTTGATTTTAGGTGCATTCTAAGTAAACCAGTCTATAGGTCCAGTTCTAAAACAGCTCTCAGGAGTTCCTGTCGTGGCTCAGCAGTAACCAGCCAGACTAGTATCCATGAGGGCCCAGGTTCGATCCCTGACCTCGCTCAGTGGGTTAAACAATCCAGCCTTGCCGTGAGCTGTGGTGAAGGTCAAAGACATGGCTCAGATCTTCTGGCATTGTTGTGGCATAGACCAGCAGTTACAGCTTCAATTTGACCCCTAGCCTGGGAACTTCCATATGCCAAAGATGCGGCCCTAAAAGGACAAAGCAAACCAAAAAACAGCTTTCGTATGTTTAAAAAATGAAAGAGCTGAAGAATATAAGGATTAAAGTGAAAAAGAAAAAGCTGTGATTGAACTTAAAGTAGGTAAAGTTAAAAATGCTTTTGAATTTGGTCCTAAAATAGGATGGAATCTTCAGAAAAGTTACCCTAAGATATTAACTCTATCAATAACAAACAAGTTTGACCTCTGCTTCAAAATTCTGGAGATGCTATGACTGGCAAAATACACAGTAAAAGAGTTCATGTATACTGAATGATAAAAAACCCAGTAGTGATGAGAGTATACATTAGTGAGTCAAAACCCCCCTGAAGCAACGCTGGACGTGGTTCCTTGTTTGTTTATTTTTTACACTTTCCAGAAATCACAGTCCTTTTACATGACTCTTCTGAAATTAACCCCCCTTTTTTTGAGTTATATCTTTTTATTTTTTAAAGTTTTATTGAAGCACAGCTGATTTACAATTTCGTGTGAAATTAAACCCCTTTTTTATTTTTTTGTCCACGACCATGGCATGCAGAAGTTCCCAGCGCAGGGATCAAACCCATACTACAGCAGTGACCCAAGCCACAGCCCTGGCAAAGCCAGATCCTTAACCCACTGAGCCACCAGGGAATTTCAAAAAGGATTTTAAAAGGTGGTGTCATCTTAGAAAAAAAAAAAAAGAGCATATTAAAAAACAAGATAAAAAACTAATAATATTGTTTCACTTTTTTTTTCCTATTTAATCACAAAATATTTCAGGTTACCTTTCTATAAACCAGTGTTCTGATTGCCATAATTCCAATAGGTTAAATAATGATGTCAACTTGATTGATAAACACTGATGACTACCTACAGGTGAAGGGCTGATGTTGTAAGGCCTGTTCACTTCTGGCTTATAAAGTTTACAAATCAGACTTCATTAGGCCGCTGATTCTATCAGAACCTGAGCTACCCAAGCCAAAGCTAGCATAGAAGAATCCTTTAGAAATCATGAAGCCAGATGATTCCACCAAGTGTTATCATCTTTGTCATCATCTTCAGTCACTGTTGGAAATAAAAGTCCTTTTTGTCAAATGCTGCTCAGACTTTTGCTTCCTCTCCTCATTTCCAACTGCCCACTAGTGGAGAGTGCCTATGGGGCATTAGGGAGTGTCTTCAGATCTCCTAGGATCTCCTTCAGTTATGCCCATTCTTAGTATGGATAAGTGACATTTTTTTCAACCAGTGACACTCCTAAGTTCCTTCTGTTGTAAACATTCTAGAGCCATCACTGCTCTTGCTCGTCTGTTACAAATCTTTCTACTCTGCCTCTGAGATCTTCCATGATAAGTAGATTTCTGCTCCACATTCTTAATCTTTCTACCTGGCTCTCCTTTCATAACCTTCATAACTGAATTCCAATTCTTTCATGAGCACTTGCTTGTTGCTTTCTGTTTTGGAAGCTGCTTACTTTGCAATAGGCAACGTATCTGGGAGTTAAAAATTAGGGCCTCTGTTCACAACTATTTCTGTTATTCTTTCCTTTCTTTCTCTCTTTCTTTCTTTCCTTCTTTCTTTCTTTCTTCTTTCTTTTTTTGTTGTAAAAATCTTTGCTTCCTTGGAACTAGTCATTTATGACCCACTCTCTAGCCCTGCTCTGCTTTATTTTCCTGGCCTCCTATTCGGATGAAGTTTTCTTGGTCTCCTAGTATGAGAGCTGGTAAACTTTCTGTAAAGGATCAGATAGCAAATATTTTTGTCTCTGCAGGTCATATGTTCTCTGTCAGAACTTTTCAATTTTCCCATTATAGTGCAAAAGCAGCCACACAACAGTAAACAAATGGGCATGGCTCTATTCCAACAAAACCTAATTTCTAAAAGCAGGCATCAGGCTGGATTTCACCCAACAGCTGCAGTGTGCAAACCCCTATCCAAGCATACACCAGTCACTATGACCGAGGCTTTACATACATTATCTCATGAAAAATCACACTGACAATTCCCCTATGGGGCTGGAGTAGTAGATAATGCAAGTTAAGCACTTAGCATAGCGAAGAGCCTAGAGTAAATGCTTGATAAATAGGTGCTGCAAATCTAAATAATTAATCTTAAATGTCTCTGCAAGATAGATATTTTATGCATGAGGAGATAGGGACATTAAATAACTTGCCCAGG
Organism: Catagonus wagneri; assembly: GCA_004024745.2. Lineage (NCBI taxonomy): Eukaryota > Metazoa > Chordata > Mammalia > Artiodactyla > Tayassuidae > Catagonus > Catagonus wagneri. The sequence goes on from PVHT021183526.1 coordinate 350,245, forward strand.
GAGTAAGTAAAAATACTAGGAACTTATTCACAAAACAGAAATAGACTCACAGAGGGCCCAGAAGCACCTGTGAATCCAGGCTGCTATGGGCGGGGCAGTGATGACATCTCTTCAGAAGTTCTAAGGCATTGGGCCCTCCCTCACACGCCCCTCCTGGACCTCAGGCGAGCAGTTGGTTTTGTCTATCCATCTAGGTCATTGTTGCTGGGAACACCTCCATGTGTGCCCCCTGGTCACCTGTATCTTCCTCAAGGATGTTTTACTACTGTGGCTGCTGTGCCTGCGTCCCTCTTGTCCCATCTTTGTGCAGCCAACCATGTAACTGCCTGTCCTCCTTTTGTAGTTTCTGATATTTGTAACCAAACCCAGCCGAGTCATTAAACAGACTCATTCCTCCTGAAAAAAAAGATACAGACTCAGACACAGAAAAAACCAAAGGCGAGGGGAGAGGGATAAATTGGAGATCTTAGATTAACAGATACTACTATATATAAAATAGATAAACAACAAAGACATATTATGTAGCACGGTTGAATTATAGTCAGTATCTTCCAATAACCTATTACGGAAAAGACTCTTAAATCACATTGCTGTACACCTGAAACGCTGTAAATCAACAACACTTCAATTAAAAAAAAATACTACGGTTCAAAAGCCATAACTGACTGCTCTATTGGTTCCCACTGAATGCGTTTTTTGTTTCTGTTTGTTTTTTTGGCCACGCCCATGGCATGTGGAAGTTCCCAGGCCAGGGATCAAACCCACATAGCAGCGACTCCAGCTGCTGCAGTGACAATGCTGAATCCTTAACCCGCTGCACCACAAGGGAAATCCCCAATGAATGCAGTTTTGACTGAGTTTGATTTGACTGCATAAATCTATGTGAAATGATTAGTAAGTCCTAGGAAATATGGATCTGAAGTTTAGGGGAGTACAGGGAACAGATTTAAATTTTCTACAGAATCTTGCTTTCTCCTTTTGGTTTCTTAATTAACAAAACTTTTAGGAGCTATTAGCATACAAAAGAATATTAAAATAGCAAATAATGTTATGACTAAACTAAACACAAATATAATTTTCCCTTAGTCAAGCTCAAAGAAAATGCTTTAATAATTATTTCTTTTTAATTTTTTTTTTTGGCCATTCATGAGGGATGTTAAATTTCTCTGGGCCAGTGATCAAACCTGAGCCACAGTAGCACCCAAGTCATCTTCAGTTACAATGCCAGATCCTTAACCCTCTGTGCCACAAGGGAACTCCTGCTCTAATAATTCCTTTCTTTTTTCTTTTTCTTTTTTGTATTTTTTGGGGCTGCACCCTTGACATATGGAAGTTCCCAGGCTAAGGACTGAAACAGAGCGGTAGCTGCCAGCCTACACCACAGCCACAGCAACGGGGTATCTGAACCACGTCTTCAACCTACACCACAGCTCATGGCAACACCAGATCCTAAACCCACTGAGCGAGGCCAGGGATCAAACCCGCAGCCTCATGGATTCTAGTCAGGTTCGTTAACTGCTGAGCCACCCCACGGGAACTCCCTAATAATTCTTGAATGCAGCTGTCATCAGTAAACAAACTACTTTGTTGATAATTAACATGTCATTCAAGTCAGTTAAGACAGAATTTGCTAACTTGCTCTTCTCTTTTAGACATTATCCATTATTGCTGTTTGCTGTTATTTACAACCATACTGAATTCTTTGAACCCAACTCAAGAGTCTGCTTATACAGATTGCACAAGGAAGAAATGCAGATAATAAGAATCCTAGAGATTTCAGACATGCTACAAGGCTGGATTATTGAAGCCCCAGTTTATCTGTTCCAGGGTTTCAATAATCTTAAGGATAGAAAAACCAGAAACATAAAGGCTAAACATTGGTGGAAAGAACAGACACCTAAAAGGGCTGCTTAATTATTTGATTCAGTATCAAGTATTTATGGAGTATCACTACTGTTCTAGGTACCAAGGATAAATTTCCTGTCCTTACGGAGATTGTAAACACATAAATAAGATAGACAATAAATGCTAGTGATCAGAATTTGGGAAAACTTTAAATAGGGCAAGATGATATAATGTGAGTGCTGTTTTGTTTTGTTTCCCCACACCCATGGCATGTAGAAGTTTCTGGGCCAGGCCTGGGATTGAATCCATGGCACAGCAGTGACAATGGTAGATCCTTAACCTACTGAGCCACACGGAAACTCCTCTGAGTGTTGTTTTAAATGGGATAGGTGGAGAACACTGAATTAGCAAACAATTAAACTATCATTCCTAGTGGAAATAAATGGTTAGGGTTGTTTTTTTGCTTTTTAGGGCTGCACCCACAGCATATGGAGGTTCCCAGGCTAGGGGTCAAATCAGAGCTATAGCTGCTGGCCTACACCACAGCCACAGCAACGCAGGATCCCTAACCTACTGAGCAAGACTAGGGATCCAACTCACATCCTCATGTAGGTGGATTCGTTTCTGCTGCGCCACAATCGGAACTCCTGTGTGTTTTCTTTTTAAAGACACTGTATTTACTATCACTAATTCATTAACATTGAACTCAAGAGCAACAGCACTATAACTCACGCCTGAACACAGATTATCTAACACATGTTTTCTCTGTATGGTGGTAGTTTCATCTTTGCTCAGTCCTTCCCAGTTGTTAGTGCTTCGGCTTTTCCTTCCTTACTATCACTGCTCCTGTGGGTGTTGAGTCACCCTGGCCTGTATTCTGAAAAACTAAAAAGCGGTAGCTGTTTACAGGGACAGTGAAGTTAGGGTTTCAATTCTCAGGACACAGGCTTACATTCTTTTTTTTTTTCCTGTCTTTTTAGGACTCTACCCATGGCATATGGAGGTTCCCAGGCTAGGGGTCAAATTGGAGCTGTATCCGCTGGCCTACGCCACAGCCACAGCAATGCCAGATCTGAGCTGCGTCTGCGACTTACATCACAACTCATGGCAATGCCAGATCCTTAACCCACTGAGTGGGGCCAGGGGTCGAAACTGCGTACTCATGGATAATAGTCAAATTCGTTTCCACTGAGCCACGATGGGAACTCCAGGCTTACATTCTTTGAGTCAATAACCGTAGCAATGTGCAGCCTGCTGTCAATGGAAGGACCACACACACTCGATGACCAGCAGACACATACCTAAGGCAACTACTTCACTTGACTTCACATGGCTGCATGTCCTGCACCACCAAATGGCAATCAGTGCTCTGTAGACACTGGTCCTTGTGTGGCTACCAGGCACTGGCCCCTGAAAGTGCCGGGCAGTTCTTCCAATGCTGACCCCTGCTCCATTTCTCCTCTAGCTTGCCAAATGACATCCTCCCTAACCTCCAGTTCAGGTGATCTACCCTTGAATCTGGTGATTGAAGAGGACATTATTTGGTAAGATAGATGTGATGGTGGTACCATGTAACAGAATGAGGTAGCTCAAAAAAGAATCATTTTGGGGGCAGATGCAAGACAGGGAGGAAATTAAGAGTTGTGTTTTGAATGTGTAAAGTGTGAGATGACATTTAGACACTGGAGGCAGTCTGATGGTTGAATCCATAGCGTCGGGAAAATTGAAGGTAGAGCAGTAAATTTGGGAATGAACAACACATGGATAGTATTAATGCCAGTGAGTTGAATGAGATAAGGATGAAGAAGTTTAACCTGGAACAACAAAAAGGGGTTGAAATAATTATTTTCTATTGATTCTTTTAGAGACAGTTTCTAGAATTGACTTTTGTTCATTTTCTCCTTTTCTGTATTAAAAGAGCTATAATAGCAGGGCAAAATTTGAATAGGTATTAAAGGGTATCAGCGCAAGATCCCAATTCTATTCTTTTCTTTCCTTTCCTTTTCTTTTCTTTTTGGCTGTGATTGCAGCAAGTGGAAGTTGCCGGCCAGGAAATGAAGCACAGCTGTGATCTGAGCCACAGCAGCAATAATACCAAATCCTTAACCTGCTCTGCTACCTGGAAACTCCCCAATTCCTTTTTTTTTTTTTTTTTTTTTTTGGTCAGGGCATGTCAAGCAATACTTAGCTATTGCACGCAAATTAAATGTAAGTTGGAAGCGGTAACTTTTTGAAATTTTTAGGTGGTTTTTGGTTCTTATGCATTATAGAGTCTTTGAACTGAATAATGATTTTTTTTTTTGTTTTGTTTTTTAGGGCCACACCCATGGCATATGGAAGTTACCAGGCTAGGGGGCAAATCGGAGCTGTAGCTGCCGGCCTACGCCACAGTGACAGCAAAGTGGGATCTAAGCTGTGTTTTCAACGTACACCACAGCTCACAGCAATGCCAGATCCCTGACCCATTGAGCGAGAGGTCCAACCCTCACCCTCATGCATACTAGTTGAATCTGTTTCCAATGTGGCACAATGGGAACTCCAATGAACCATCTTTAGGGAGGAAAACTTCAGAGAAGGGCCCTAACCCTATATTCTCTGAAGCATGGAAGAAGCTAGAAAAAAGTTGGGACAGTAACATTCTAGTTCAGCAATCAAAGAGGTATATGGAAAAATAAGACCCTCTGGGCAGGAGTTATATCCAAGGTGATAGATCCATGTGGACCAGGAATAGGTGAGAGAGGATGCAACAGCAATATTTTTAGGTTCTTTGTCATTTAAAAAATTAACAAAATATTTAATAGAATAAAGTGTTAATTAAATAAGTTTTAAATGAAGAATGAACTTGTGGGTATGTTTGTTTTTTTTTTTTTTAAAGTCCCTATCTTTTAGAGATACATGCTGGAATGCTAACAGGTGAAATGAGATGTTGAGTATTTGCTTCAAAACACTCAGGAGGAGAAAGGGGTCAGAAAGGCATACATGAAACAAGATTAACTATGAACTGAACCTGGATGATGGATACAGAAGAGTTCGTTATGCTACTATTTTTGTTCATGTTTTTATTTTATTGTTTCTGTAATAAAATGTTTTTTAAATTAATCCTTGAAATAAAGAATACATCTGAGTTTTTTGGTCTGTGGTCAGAACAATTTGCTATGATGTGAGGAATATCAGAATTGAGGCCCAGAAAAAGAGGTTTGGAGGAAGCAGATAAGTGTTGAGTCCTGTGGTCTTTGGGAAGCTAGAAACATGTCTAGATAGATGGATATAGACAAGTGCCAGTTAGGGAAGATGGCTGTATTTGGAGTTGGCAAGTGCTAAAGTGGCGTTGAAGTTAGCACAGATACTGGTTTCCACGAGCAGTAGAAAGACTGAGTGAGGGTGGGAGTTCCCTTCGTGGCTCAGTGGTTAACGAATCCGACTAGGAAACATGAGGTTGCGGGTTCGATCCCTGGCATCGCTCAGTAAGTTAAGGATCCGGCATTGCTGTGAGCTGTGGTGTAGGTCGCAGACGTGGCTCGGATCCTGCATTGCTGTGGCTGTGGTGTAGGCCAGCGGCTATAGCTCCGACTAGACCCCTAGCCTGGGAACCTCCATATGCCATGGGTGTGGCCCTAGAAAAGACCAAAAATTAAAAAAAAAAAAAGACTGAGTGAGGGTGGAGGACTATTTCCTCCACTTAAAATACCTTGGGGAGGAATTCTCTTGTGGTGCAGTGGATTAATGATCCTGCATTGCTACTGTACCGACTCAAGATGCTGCTGAGGTGTGGGTTTGATCCCTGGCCTGGGAACTTCCACAAGCTGCAGGTGAGGCCAAAAAATGAAGAAAACAAAACCAAAAACTGTAGGGAACATGCAGAAGCCAGTCATGAGCAGCAGGTTTTGTGTCTCAGATACTCATAGAGACTATCTTCTCCGCCCATTATCACTCTGCTAATCCCTTTCTTCTTTACCATCTGTTAGGACACTGTTCTCAGGAACACTTATTCTCCTCCGACCAAGAGCCTTGTGTTGTCCTTCCCACTCCTAGTCCAGCCATGTTTGGCCGGCAGGCCTAGAAAAGAGAGCTGGATGAAGAATGTGCTGAGTAACTCCAAAAGACTCTAGATGAGCCCATCCTGATAAAGTTGAGACAGAGTCCCCAGCCAGATAAGATACTGGAGTGGAGCACAAAGAGAAGAGTGTGTCAGTGCTCCCTGAGGAGAGCAGAACACAGGGATTCCTTTAGATACCATATGAATAAAGCAGATCTAATGTTTGTTGATGTCATCCTAACTAGAAACTTGAGAGGAACAACTAAGAGTGCCTACTGGTGTGAAGCACCAGGCCTTCAGATTCCATGCTTTTGAAAATTGATTTTGAGGGGCTGGACCCTAATAACTTATCAGTCTACAAGGTGTGGATTATACAGTAAGCGGAGAACAGATTCAGAGGTTCATGCTGTGGAAGCTATCCTAGGAAATCTGGAGCAAATTATTCTGTTTGGGAAAATAAAGAGCCATGAATTTTGTACAGTTGAGCCTGTAACTTATGTAACAACATGTAGGCTAGGGGCACAAAATCTCCTCATCCAGCTGAAAATCTGCATATAACTTTACAGTTGGCCCTCCATATCTGCAATTCCACATCTGAAGATTCAGCCACCACAGATCGTGTAGTATTGTAGCACATGTTTACTGTAAAAAATCCACATGTAAGTAGGCCTGCACAGTTCAAACCTCTGCTCATCATGTGTCAGCTGTAGTTTCTACTCAATACTCAACTACCAAAACAGACTAAGAGACTCTAGGTAAGTCAATAAACTGCTGGGCCTTAATTTCCCCATCTATTAAATAAGTTGATTAGAATAGATGATCTCTACCGATTTCCCTCATCTCTATTTTTTAAATTGTGTTTTATTTTATTTGGCCATGTCTGCATCACGTGGAAGTTCCTGGGCCAGGGAATGAATCTGTACCACAGCAGTGACAACGCTGGATCCCCAACCTGCTGTGCCACAAGGGAACACATCCCCTCAGCTCTAAACTTAAAATTCCATAAATACATAAAAAGAAATAATTTTTTTATTACAAGAAACTTCCAAAACACATGAAAAGTAGAGAACAACGTAAGGAAGGAAACTCAAGTACCAATCATTCCACTTCAGCATATGTCCAATTTTATTTTACTTAAACCTCCACTTACTCTCCTGTCCCCACTGTATTATTCTGAAGCCTAGACATCACATGAAACACATTTTAATCATTCTCTTGGAGCAAACGTAGTTTAGAAATAAATCAAAAATCAGTCTCTCCACTTTCCTTAGATCTCTTGCTGCAACTGTAAACACTTTCATTTAACTCAGCATTATAGGATGCTAAGTATCACATGCTGAATTTAGATATATTCAGTAAAGGAAGAGCTACCATTAATGAGCACTTGCTCTCTTCCAGGTATTACTGTGCTGTATTATTTATTGATTTATTTATCTTTTTAGGGCTGCACCTCCAGCATATGGAGGTTCCCAGGCTAGGGGTCCAATAAGAGCTGTAGCTGCTGGCCTACAAACACCACACCCACAGCAACGCCAGATCCGAGCCACATCTCCCACCTACACCACAACTCACAGCAACACCTGACCCCTAACCCACTGAGCAAGGTCAGGGATCAAACGTTTGTCCTCATGGATACCAGTCAGATTCATTTCAGCTGAGCCACAACGGGAACTCCTGCAGTGTATTACATAATCTATTGCTCTACCTAAATATTTTGCAGTTGGTAAAAAGAAGCATTTATTATCTCACAGTTTCTGTGAGTTGTTAGGCTGGACTTTGGCTCAGGGTCTGTCAAGAGGCTGCAATCAAAGTATTGGCTGTGGTTGCAGTCATTTCAAGTCTCATCTTGGGGAGGGTCCACTTCTGAACACACTTACAAGGTTGCTCGATGACAGTGGCTAGCTTTCTCCAGAGTGAGGAAACCCAAAGAATGAGAGAGAGAATCCAAGACTGAAGACCCAGTCTTTTTTATAGCCTCATCTTGTTAGAGACATCTCATTGCTTTTGATGTATTCTATGTATAAAACCAGGCAATAAAATCATCCCACACTCAGGGGAAGGGGATTACAGAAGGACATAAACCTGGAGGCAGGGATCTTGTAAGCTATAATGAGAAGCTGTTGTATATGCTAAGTATTGATTACTGGTCTATTTGATAATTATAGTTCATTATGAATTAATGAGTGAACTTACTTATGAATATCATGCCACCTACTTTAAAGATGCGGAAAATTAAGTAACCTGCTTAAGGACAGAGTAGAAGAAAGAGAGAGATCCATAATCTGATTTATTTCAGTCATTCATAAGATTTTTTATTTTTTTTGGCTGTGCCTGAGGCATGTGTCAGTTTCTGGGCCTGGGATCTAGCCCATGCCTCAGAAGTAACCCAAGCTGCTGCAGTGAGAATGCTGGGTCCTTAACCTACTGCTCCACAAGGGAACACCCATGATCAAATACTTTTTGAGAGCTATCATACAATGGTTACTCTGCTAGGTACTGGGAATTTGGAGGAGAATGTGACATGTGAATACACATAAACTCTCACAAGGCTGTTCCTGAGGATGCAAATTGGTGTAGCCACTGTGGAAAACAGGATGCAGTTTCTTCAAAAAACTAAAAGTAGGACCACCATATAATCCAGGAATTCCACTACTGTGTATATATCTGAAGAAAACAATAACGCTAATGCAAAAGATACATGCACCTCAATGTACACAGCAGCACTATTTACAATTGCCAGGATATGGAAACAGCCTAAGCTGCCATCAACAGATGAATGGATAAAGTTGTGAGATATATGTATGTACGTGTGCGTTTGTGTGTGTGTACTGGACCACTGGACTACTACACAGCCATAAAAAAGAATGAAAATTTGCCATTTGCAGGAACATGGATGGACTTAGAGGGTGTTATGCTTTAGTGAATTAAATCAGATAGACAAATACATTGTTATTACTTATACATGGAATCTAAAAAATAAAACTAGTGAATATAAGCAAAAAAATATGATAGTATCATGGTCTTTGAATATTCCCGTGAAAACCAATGTATAAAAGTTTTTGAAGAAATCAGCTAGAAAGATGAAAATAATGTGGTTGCTGAGGCACTAAAGATGGCTGCCAAAAAGATCTTACTAATTTTAAGAAAAATTTCAACATTTCCATTCAACTCCTTTGCATTGCTGATCCACAGGAGTCAGCAGAGAGTGACCATGCTTACTGTAAAGTCTATATTCCCCGCTTCAATGGGCTGAGTCTTCTCTGCATTCTTGAATTTATAAAGGCCCAATGGAAACTGTGATACTGTCATGATTATAACAATTATGTTATATATCATGTTGGGCTCTCCAGCTCCTCTCCTTTTTTTTTTTTGTTTTTCTCTTTTTAGGGTATATGTGGCATACGGAGGCTCCCAGGCCAGGGATGGAATTGGAGCTGCAGCTGCCAGCCTGTGCCACAGCAACATGGGATCCGAGCCATGTCTGCAACCTACACCATAGCTCACAGCAACACCGGATCTCCAACCCACTGAGCGAGGCCAGGGATTGGACCCGCACCCCCATGGATACTAGTTGGGTTCGTTAACCACTGAGCCAGGACTGGAACCCCTCCTCTCCCATATTTTGAACAGATATTTACATGTTAAGAATTAAAATGAACTCAGAGTTCCTGTTGTGGCGCAGCGGTTAGCTAATCCGACTAGGAACCATGAGGTTGCAGGTTCGATCCCGGGCATTGCTCAGTGTGTTAACGATCTGGCGTTGCCATGAGCTGTAGTGCAGGTTGCAGATGTGGCTGGGATTTGGCGTTGCTGTGACTCTGGCATAGGCTGGCAGCTACAGCTCCGATTAGACCCCTAGCCTGGGAAACTCCATATGTCGTGGATGCGGCCCTCAAAAGACAAAAAAAAAAAAAAAAGAATTAAAATGAACTTATTTCGGTCCTGGGCCCAGAACAGTGCTGCTGAATCAAGGGCTTTCAGACTTAAAAATAGCTACCTTAGACAAAAAATTAGGCCCCAAACATACCAGTTCATTCCCTGATTTTTTTTTTTTTATGAAAAACAGCAATGGAAATCTTTGGTAAATCTATAGGATGATTAAAATAGTAAAAAAATAAAAAATTTAAAGACATCCTTAAATCCTACATTGCAAATTGAAAAAAATTTGTCAATTAAATGTAAGAAATACACTGGCTTCCATTTTTCTTTCCTTTTTTTCTTTTTTTTTTGTCTTTTTGCCTTTTCTAGGGCCAAACCCGTGGCATATGGAGGTTCCCAGGCTAGGGGTTTAATCAGAACTGTAGCTGTCGGCCGACACCACAGCCACAGCAACGCGGGAACCGAGCCACATCTGCGACCTACACCACAGCTCACGGCAACACTGGATCCTTAACCCACTGAGCGAGGCCAGGGATCGAACCTGCAACCTCATCGTTCCTAGTCGGATTCATTAACCACTGAGCCACGACAGGAACTCCCCATTTTTCATTTCTGCGAGTGCAAAGAATTGTGAAAAGAGGAAGAAAATTCTCATTCTATGAGTGTTAATAAAACGTACCCATTACAAAATCTTGTAAATCTTTTAAAACTATTAATTTGCCCTTGAGAAAGGACGGACAAGTCCACAAGCAAAATTCACAAATTATTAGTTCCTTTGTAAACTTCTGCCACTGTCAAAGACTGGTTTCCACGAGGCACAAAATGACTGCAAACTATTATTAAATAAGCCTTATTTTTATTGATGTGCATTTAATGAATCAATTCTTACTGTTCACATGATTAGGAAAATAGTTTCTGCTCTCAGCTATAAAATTTAAACTATCCACACATGCAATAAACTTCAGAAGTAAATTGACATCAGGCCCCTCATGACTCAGGTTTAATCTCATACTTCTCAGCAAAAATACAGATTTAATGAGGATAGCAGTAATTCTCAAGAAAATGATCATTATGTACGTGGATACTCATTAGAGATGCACAAATATTGACAGTTCTAATTCCAACCCGCCATGGAATCTGTGGGATTACAAACTTTTTGTTGTTGTTCAGAGGTAAAAAATGAATTTGTTTGAAACTATTTGCTTCTTTCGGAATAACTAGATGTTATTTTTTTATACATATAATTACATATATAATTATTTCAAAACGCAGTATCTTTCAAAATTTGTATTTAGGTAACTGATGATGCAGGCTGCCGGCAAGATCAGGAGGGTACACTTACTCAGGAGGCAGGGGAAGACTGATTTTTTTTTTCTTCTTAGGGCTGCACCCAGCGCATATGTTAAGTTCCCAGGCTAGCGGTCGAATTGGAGCTGTAGCTGCCGGCCAGCCACAGCAACTGAAGATCCCAGCCCTGTCTGCGACCTACACCACAGCTCCCGGGAACGCTGAATCCCCCACCCTCTGAGCGAGGCCAGGGATTGAACCTGCATCCTCATGAATACTAGTCCGATTTGTTTCCGCTGCCCGCGCGCCACAATGGGAACTCCAAGACAGATTAAACCAGCATTTCCACGTTCCAAGTTCCCTCCCCAAATCTCGGCCAAGGCAGCGACACCAAGCACTGCCGAGGGCTCTCATGGGTCGCCGCAGCCGGGAAGGGATTTTGGGAAGCTCCAGTCGCTCGGGTCTCTCTCCAGCCTAGGAGGCCCGCTCCCACTCCAAGGTACGAAGCCCAACTCCCACTGTGGGAAGGAAACTTCTCGTCCAGAAACCTGCATCCCTCTTGGCACCGTCCTCAATTACTTCGAGCGACTCTGTGTCACTTTCCCGATCCTCGGAAAATCCTACAGGAGCGGCCGCTACCTGCCTGAGGCCAAGGCAATAAAGCCACACCATACAGCGAATCTGAGCCCCGCAGGAAGGGGCTGCAAAGCAGTGCTCGGGGCCCTGTTTCCTCCGGCTCTGTTACGGCTTCGGAACTAGCCTTGCGGATGCGAAGGAGAGGCTCTAAGGCTGCCTGGGCTCGGACCTTGCGCTCTGCTGGGGTCGGGAAGTAGGTGCTGGGGGAAGAAAGCAGTGGCCCAGCGGCCTTGGCCCTCCTTGGGGGCGGGGCTCGAGCGCTGCCCCGCCCCCAGCATCCTCCCATCCCCACCCCACCCCCACGCCCTTTTCCACCGCCCCCGCAGTAGGAAAGGGAGAGGGAAGGCGGGGAGAGGAAAGTGCTGTTCTGTGGAAGGGGCGGAAGGAGGGGGAGGAAAAAAAAGAAAAAGGGAACAGAAACATGGCCGTCAGCTGTCGGGGCGGCAGCGCAGTGCGCAGCTCCTAGGCAACCCACCGGTCGCACCGCCGGCCTCTGGTGAACCGAGGCGCCGTAGCGAGTCTGCGCTCCTAGCCATTACCCTTCGCTGCAAGCGGCGCCCCTCGAGACCCAGCCCGGGAGGCGGCGCAGGCGCAGTTCGGACCGAGGCGGCAGCGGCGGCTGCTGCGGCCGCCGCGGGAGCACGTCCCCCGCCCTGCTCTGCCGAGAGCGTCCAGGCCCGAAGCCGGTTCTTTCATGCCCCAAAAAGAGGTTGTGCCCGGGTGGCGCTGAAGGAGGAGCGGGCGGCAGGTGAGTCTGCGGCAGAGGGCCTTTCGCAGAGGAGCCCTGCGCCGCGCGTCAGCCGGGCCCGCGGTCCCGGTCTGGGGCGGGGAGCTGGGCAGGTAGCAACTCGGAGGGCTGGGTTGCGAGGTCGGGCCTGCGGGGGGTCGCCGAAGAGGTGGAGAGTGGCGGGGGCTGGCATTCCCGGCCTCGTTTCTCCGCGATTTCCGGAGGCGGGGAGTCCCCGGAACCTGCGGAGTGTGATGGGGAGAGGCTGCTCCAGGAAGGGCCTCCCCGCGTCTCCGCCCGGGCTTCTGAGAGCCCCGGCGGTGCAAGGAAGCGCGAGCTGTCTGGGCCTTCTGGACAGCCATGGAGACGGCCGACTGAATGGGGGCAGGAGGAAAGGGGCTGGGACTGGGGTTCTCCAGGGGGTTGGCATAGAGCGGGTGAAGAGCTAAGGGCGGGGATCTCGAGGGTTGCCGGAAACTGTGCGGGGCACCTGGGGACCTGGGCAGGTGTCGCAGGTGGATTGAGGACGTTTCCTCCTCCGCCTTAGCGTGGCGGATCCTCAGGGCTTCTTTGTTGGGGATGACTTTTAGGAAGGTAGGTTCCTTTCAACTCCGAGTGACAAAACACAAATAAAACCAATAATGAGCCCCTAGTGCTGATTCTGGTAAAGAGCTGTAAGTTTGCTGCATTTAGGATGCTGTCTTGTATCACTCCTTTTTCTGCTTCATAGACTTTTTCGTTCTTGGAGATCGTGCTCATCAGATTTAATAAGGAATGACCCAGTTTTAAACACCCCCCCCCATGTTTGTTTCACAGGGGGAAACTTAGACCAGTTACCCGAAGTTACTTGTACAAACGTGAGGGAAAGAGTCATGTCCAGTAACGAACCTCAGCTGTCTGTGTTTTTGCTTTGGAGAGATGGTCAAGCATTGTAGTCTGGGTAATTGATTTACTGACCCTGCTTAATTGTGTGCAAACTCGTGTCAGGGTGTTCTCCCTAGACCTCAATTTACCGTAGAAGTAGGTCTTCCCTATTCCCAATTGAGAAGGTGAATGAATGGTACAGTAAGGTAGAGAATGTTAATGCTAAGGCGATAAGTTTTCAATAAATACTTGATTTGAGGTGATCATTTTAAGTGATCTGAAATGCAAAGCGTTGTAGGATTTTGTGTGTACAAGTGGTAAGAGCAAAATTGGTTGTAAAGGAGTTCCCTTCATGGCGCAGCGGTTAACAAATCCGACTGGGAACCATGAGGTTGTGGGTTCTGTCCCTGGCCTTGCTCAGTGGGTTAACGATCCGATCCGGCGTTCGAGAGCTGTGGTGTAGGTCGCAGACGCGGTGCGGATCTGGCATTGCTGTGGCTAGGCCGGCAGCTGTAGCTCCGATTCGACCCCTAGCCTGGGAACCTCCATATGCTGGGAGTGCGGCCTTATAAAGCAAAACAAAAAGCAAACAAACAAAAAAACTGGTTGTAAAAGGAAAAGTTTCTGAACATCGAAGGATACCTGCATTTACCATAAAAAAAAAAACCCGCTCTATTTCATTTTCTGCCTGTTATTTGATTACTGTTAAAAATTTGATAAACTGCCTTCTTGGTGTGAGACTGGAACTTGAAAATGAACTTAGATTTGTGTGCATGAGGTTAATCTCTCATGTAGGCTTGCTTTGACTGGTTTTTCTAGTAATAGAAAACTCAATCCACACTTTCCCTTCTTTGGTATCTCCTGAGGCCACTTTGTGCAACAGATGATTGTGATTAGGGGTCTATCTTTTGTATTAACTGATTTTACTGAACTGGTATGTCAGTTGACTGGTCATAGTACCTCATTTATCTACTGTTTAGACTTGTTAATTTGGATAATGGAAAAACTGTGATGTTAAAAATTTTGAAGTTGTATATTGGAGTAATTTACTCTGTAATTTGTAAATGAGCACATTCTGTTGTTGAGAGTAAATATAGTATTTTGTAATATAAACTTGAGCTTTCAGCTGGAGAAGTTGGCAGCAGGGTTGGTGTGTGAAGACAGTTCTTAAAATGCAAATGTTTTAAATTACAAGGAACTGCAGTGGTGTGTGTAAACTATAACAATTCATGGCACCAGACTTGGAAGGTTATTTGGTTGAGGCTCTCTATAAAGAAACATGTTAAGTATCTGCAGTAAAAGCTAATTTGTAGTTATACACAAGAAATTTTGCACGATAATTAATAACTCAAGGAGGCACCTTTGCTGTTATATATCTGCCTTTTGAGACCAAAACATCTCATGTTTTCGTTGGAGTTTCCTGCCAGGGCAAATTGGTTTTGCTGCTCAGTTTGAAAGTTAGGTTTCATTCTTATCCTTGAAGCTTAAGTACAGGTTGTAAAGTAAAAAAGAAAGCTGCTGAGTCAGAGGCAGGTTGTCTCACTTGGTCTTCATGATTTGCAAGACAGAATTTCTGTTATAATTTGTAAATATGTCTGCTGAAACTTAGAGTAAGGGCAAATAAGCTTTCCTAGAACATGAATTAAAACTATCTTCTCTGTGTTGGTGCTACAAGTTGTACATCCTTTTTCAGATTGTCAGTTTGACAGACTTGTAGTAATTTCTTGTTGGAATTGTATATTCCTTTATATGAGTTAAAAGTTGGGGGATGAATTTCCATGGTATAGCTGGTGTAAAACAGTAGGTCTTCAGCATCAGATTATAGGAAATGCCAAAATCATATAATTTTATTTGAAATTCAAAATTTAGTATTTTGTGGGAAGAAATAATATTTTAAACCTATGTCAGTACATAATACTTGCAAATAAGTAGCAGTAATAGAGCTTTGTGTGGTATTTGTAAAATTTTTATTGGAAAAGAATGTAATAAGTAAAATTAAAAAGAAAAAATTCTCACCTATCTTACATTTACAATTTTCTGTATTCTAGTTATATTATACTTTCATAGCAGTATATACTATATATTATATATTAATTAGTATATGTTATATATTAATTAGTATGGTACTATACTAATTCCTGTCTATACTTGTGCATGATACTGAGGTTAATGTTAATTGTCGTTTTAAACATAACATGTTGGTGCATATTACTCTTATTTTATGGTTTTGTAATAGTACAGAGTTTTACTGTCATAGTTTCTTTATTTCTCTCTTTTTTGGTGGTGGTGGGGGATGCCCTGTGGCATAGGAAGTTTGTGGGCTAAGGATCAGATCTGAGCCTCAGTTGCTGTGACCTGTGCTGCAGCCGCCACAACACTGGATCTTTTAATCCACTGTGTGGGGACAGAAATCGAACCTGTTTTGTGGTATTGCAGAGATGTTGCCAATCCATTGAGCCACAGCAAGAACTCCTGTCATAGTTTACTTAACCATTATCCTATGTTTTAATATTTTGTAATTACACTTTTTTTATTCTTAAAATAATGCTATAATGAAATCATTTTGTTAGTTTAATGGTTCAAGCCAAATTAAACTTTTGAAAATGTAAACATTCTTTGAACTACTTTCTTTGCAGTGGATAATAAGGGCTCCTATAATGTATTTGATTGAGGACTGAAAGCAAAGTTAGAAACTATAGATGCTCATGTGTGATTTGAACTCACTGAATAGGGATCAGAATATAAATTCTTAATTCTCTTTGCTGCTGACTTGCTACAAGTTTCTGTGTCTGTTAATTTTACTCTGCAGTGTAATAGGTAATGTTATGAAATTCTTAATTCTTATAGTAGTATTGTGGGACATAAATATTTCTTTTCTTCTCCCTTCCTTCCTTCCTTCCTTCCTTCTTTCTTTCGCTTTTTAGGGCCACACCCGCGGCATATAGAGGTTCCCAAGCTGGAGGTCCGATCAGAGCTACAGCTGCCTGCAACACCACAGCCACACAGCAATGCCAGATCCGAGCCGGGTCTGTGACCTACACCACAGCTCAGGGCAACACTGGATCCTTAACCCGCTGAGCGAGGCAAGTGATCGAACCTTCAACCTCATGGTTCCTAGTCAGATTCGTTTCCACTGTGCCACGACAGGAACTCCAGGAGTTTATTTATTTATTTATTTTTGTCTTTTCTAGGGCTGCACTGGCAGCATATGGAGGTTCCCAGCCTAGGGGTGTAATCGGAGTTGTAGCCACTGGCCCACATCACAGCCACAGCAACACGGGATCCGAGCCACATCTGCAACCCACACCACAGCTCATGGCAATGCCGGATCCTTAACCCACTGAGCGAGCCCAGGAATTGAACCTGCAACCTCGTGGTTCCTAGTCGGATTCATTAACCACTGAGCCACGGCGGGAACTCCCAGGAGTTTATTTTTTAATTATGGAAAAAAGTGTCTATTAAATAGGTACTGTTCTGTCTGCTAGGGATAAAAACATAAATGATAGACAGTCTGAATATTAAAGTCTAGCAGGATAAATAGTCTTGTAGGTAAGTATCATAACTACCACATGGCAAAGTCTAGAAAAGAGCCAATGATGCTGTAGGAACAGAGGGAAGTATGTAAGTATGTGATATGGATTAGAGATAGTTTACATGGGAAATATTTAATTTAAAAGTCGAGGAGTTCCCGTCGTGGCTCAGTGGTTAACGAATCCGACTAGGAACCATGACGTTGCGGGTTCGATCCCTGGCCTTGCTCAGTGTGTTAAGGATCCGGCTTTGCCGTGAGCTGTGGTGTAGGGTGCAGACGCGGCTCAGATCCTGCATTGCTGTGGCTGTGGCGAAGGCCAGCAGCTACAGCTCCTGTTAGACCCCTAGCCTGGGAACCTCCATATGCTGCGGGTGTGGCCCTAGATAAGGCAAAAAGACAAAAAAAAAATTGAAAGAATGATGTGAAAAGGCACAAAGTAATGAAAGACTGTGGTGGGTTTTTATTAAAATATAAGTAATTTAGTGTGGGGGCACAGGTATTTTTGGAGGGAAGTAGGGAGTTAGCTGAAGGGAGTAAGTAGGGACTATGTCATGAAGGGTCTTAAAAGTCAGTTAAGAAGTTAGGACCATGCATTATAGGGAACAGAGAGCCATTTAATTTTTTTTTGTTTTTGTTTTTTAGGGCCGCACCCATGGCATATGGAGCTTCCCAGACTAGGGGTCAAATTGGAGCCACAGCTGCCAGCCTACGCCACAGCCATGCAGGATCCAAGCTGTGTTTGTGACTTACACCATAGCTCATGGCAACACCGGATCGTTCACTCACTGAGCAAGGCCAAGGATGGAATCCACAACCTCATGGTTCCTAGTCAGATTCGTTAACTGCTGCACCACGATGGGAACTCCCATCTCATGATTTTTAAGGTGTTAAATATCGTTGGCTCAGTTATGAAGGATGGACTTGTGAGAGCAGCTTGAGTGAGGACATGGGTTCATCAGCTAGAAGATCTAGCAGACATCTAGGTGAGAATTCAGAACAGCAGTGGTAGGGATGGGAAGAAGATGGATAGAATTGAGAACTCTTATGTAATACATACATTTTCCTCTGGTTGTTTTTTCTTTGCGTTTGTTTTGTTTTCCTCTGGTTGAAAAGTCCTATCTCTATAGCCTTATCTTCTTCTTGCCCACTGTGCGTACACCTGTGACGCTGGCCTCCTTTTAGATTACTTCCCTTAGAGCCTTTGCATGTGCTATTCCATTTACACTTCACTTTTCTGTGAGGCCTTTCCCTATCACACTGTCTAAAGAGACCTGTTGTTATCATAGCGCCCTGTTATTTTATTCTCTAGAGTTTAATTTTTCTTCCCTCCCTCACTCTCTCCCTCCTTTCCTTCCTTCCAAACTAGTAAGAGGGTAACCCTTAGTAGTTTGGAGGTTATATGTGATCTGATTCCCTTTTATTTTTATTTTTTTGTGGGTCTGTTTTTGGTCTTTTCTGTTTAGTTGGTGTAGGTGTCTATCTTATACCAATACTATATTGTCTTCATTACCGTTTCTTTATAGCAAGCCTTGCAGTCAGATGTTTGTCCTTCATGTTCTTAACCATTATCTTTTTATCATAATCGTTCTGGTCATTTTATATCCTTAGCATTTTCTTATAAATTGTAGAATAAGCTTGTCAGTTTTCTACAGAAAGCTTTATGGGGAGAATAGATATCTAAATAATAGTGAGTCTTTTGATACTTTAACATGGCATATCTCTTCATTTATTTAGTATCTTTAGTTCCCCCCCGCAATGTTTTGTAATTTTAATTTTATAGGTCTTACACATATTTTGTTTATTCCCAAATATTTCATGTATTTTAATGCTGACTATTGTCAGTGATACTGTGTTTTAAATTTTTTTTCCAAATTCTTTTTTTTTTTTTTGGCCACGCCCATGACATATGGAAGTTCCCGGGCCAGGGCTCTGTAACCAGACCTGCAGCAGTGATGTCGCTGGATCTCTTAACCTTCCAAGCCATGTGGGAACTCCAGCATTGATACATGAAAGTCTATTTTTAACAAATTCAGATTTTCTTAGTTTTAGAGAATGTCGTTTTTCTGTTCTAGGATCGCATTCAGATACCACATCATTACATTGTTGTGTAGTCTACTTTTGGATGTACCAGTTTCTTAAATTTTCCTTGTTCTTGATGACCATGACCTTTTAAAGAGTACTGGTCAGGCATTTTGTGGGATGTCCCTCTAGTGATAATTGTTCTTTTTCTTTTTCTCTTAAGTTAGACTGAGGTTCTGAGAGTTTGTGAGAGAGAGTGCAGAGATAAAGTGCCATTTTCGTTCCATCATCTCAAGGGTATATGCTATCAACATGATTTGTGATTTTGATATTGGTTATGATTACCTGAAGCAGTATTTGTCATGTTCTCCACTGTAAAGTTATTCTCCTCCCTCTTTGCACTCTGTACATTTTGGAAAGAAGTCACTGAACCAGGAGTAGGGAGCTACACACTCCTTTAAGACAGACTATCTGCGTAAGTTATTTAGAATTCTTTTGCATGGAGAGTTGTCTCTTTTCCTTCATTTATTTATTTCTATCATTAATTTATATCAGTTTGGACTTAATGGGTATTTATTTTATACTTGGACTATAATCCAATACTATTTTTATTTGCTCAAATTGTTCCAGCTTTGGCTATTGGGAACTCTTAGTTGGCTCCTGTGCTCCTTTGCCATACACCCGTAAGTGTGAGGTTTTTTTTTTCTGTCTTTTTGGCCCACACCCGCTGCATATGGAGGTTCCCAGGCTAGGGGTTGAATTGGAGCTATAGCTGCTGGCCTACGCCATAGCAACACGGGATCCGAGCTGCTTCTGTAACCTGCACCACAGCTCACAGCAGCGCCAGATCCTTAACCCACTGAGCAAGGCCAGGGATCGAACCTGCATCCTCATGGATACTAGCTGGGTTTGTTAACTGCTGAACCACGACGGGAACTCTATAGACTTTTTGTGGATGGCCATTCTGGCTGTTGCAGGGTGGTACCTTATAGTAGTTTTGATTTGCATTTAATAATTAGTGATGTTGAGCTTTTCCTGGGTTTTTGGCCATCTGTATGTCTTCTTTGGAGAACTGTCTGTTTAGATCTTCAGCCAATTTTTTTTTTTTTTTTTTTTGTTAGGGCCACACCCATGGCAAATGGAAGTTCCCAGGCTAGGGGTGGAATTGTAGCTACAGCTGCCACCCTACACTAGAACTTCAGCAACACGAGATCTGAGCCGCATCTGTTACCTACACTGCAGCTCACGGCAATGCCGGATCTCTGACCCATTGAGCAAGGCCAGGATTGAAGCCACATCCTCATGGTTACTAGTCAGATTTGTTTCTGCTGCGATACGGTGGGAACTCCATTCTGTCCATTTTGTGTGTGTGTGTGTGTCTCTGTGTGTGTCTTTTTGTCCTTTTATGGCCATACCCGTGGCATATGGAGGTTACCAGGCTAGGGGTCAAATCGGAGCTACAGCTGCCGGCCTACGCCACAGCCATAGCAACGCCAGATCCAAACTGCGTCTGTGACCTACACCACAGCTCACAGCAACGCCGGATCGTTAACCCACTGAGCAAGACCAGGGATCTAACCCTCAACCTCATGGTTCCTAGTCAGATTCGTTAACCGCTGTGCCACTATGGGAACTACCATTTGTTTATTTTTATGTTTATTGCCATTAGGAGGTGGATCTGAGAAGATGTTGATGTGGTTTAATGTCCAAGAATGTTTGGCCTATGTTTTCCTCTAAGAGTTTTATGTATCTGGTCTTAGGGTTAGGTCTTTCATCCATTTTGAGTTTATTTTTGTGTATGGTGTTAGGGAGTGTTCTATTTTCATTCTTTTACATGTAGTTGTCCACTTTTCCCAGCACCACTTATTGAAGGGGCTGTCTTTTCTCCATTGTCTCCTTTGTGGTAGATTAGTTGATTGTAGATGTTGATTAGTCCTGGGTTTTTTAATCCTCTTCCATTGATCTATGTTTTTGTGCCAGACCATATTGTTTTGTTTTGGTTTATTTTGTGTTTTTAGGACCACACCCACAGCATATGGAGGTTCCTAGGCTAGGGGTCGAATAGGAGCTGTAGGCCCCCCTGGTCTATGCTACAGCCATAGAAATGCAGAATCTGAGCTGCATCTGCAACCTACACCACAGCTCATGACAGTGCCGGATTCTTAACCCAATGAGCAAGGCCAGGGATTTAACCTGCATCCTCATGGATGCTAGTCAGACTCATTAACTGCTTTGCCACAGTGGGAACTCCCAGACCATACTCTTTTGATGACTGTAGTTTCGTGGTATAGGCTGAAGTCAGGAAGGTTGATTCCTCCAGCTCCATTTTTCTTTCTCAGGATGTCTTTTGCTATTCCGGGTTTTAAACTTTAAAATATTTTGTTCTAGGAGTTCCCGTCATGGCACAATGGAAACGAATCCAACTAGGAACCATGAGGTTGCGGGTTTGATCCCTGGCCTTGCTCAGTAGGTTAAGAATCCGGTGTTGCCGTTGAGCTGTGGTGTAGATAGCAGACGTGGCTCAGATCTGGTATTGCTATGGCCTAGGCCGGCAGCTACAGCTCTGATTAGATCCCTAGCCTGGGAACCTCCATATGCCATTGATGCAGCCCTAAAAAGACAAAAAGATAAAAAATAAAAAAATAAAATAAAATGAAATACTTTGTTCTAGACTTCTGTGAAAAAGGTCCTTGGTAATTTGATAGGGATTGTATTGAATCTGTAGATTGTCATGGATAGTATAGTAATTTTGACAATATTGATTCCTCCGATCCAAGAGCATGGTACGTCTTTCCATCTGTTTGGGTCATCTTTGATTTCTTTCATCAGCATCTTTGTAGTTTTCATAGTACAGGTCTTTTGTCTCTTTAGGTAGGTTTATTCCTAGATATTTTATTCTTTTTGATGCAGTGGTAAATGGGATTGTTTGCCTGATTTCTCTTTCTTATCTTTCATTGTTAGTATATAGAAATGCAGTCAATTTTCTGTGTATTAATTTTGTATTGTGCAGCTTTACCAAATTCTTTGATGAGTTCTAACAGTTTTCTGGTAGCGTCTTTAGGATTTTCTAGGTATAGTATCATGTCATCTGCAGACAGTGATAGTTTTACTTCTTCCTTTCCACTTTGGATTCTTTTATTTCTTTTTCTTCTCTGATTGCTGTCACTAGGAATTCCAAAACTATGTTGAATATTAGTGGTGAGAGACATCCTTGACTTGTTACTCATCTTAGTGGAATTCTTTAAGCTTTTCACCACTGAGAATGATACTAGCTGTGGATTTGTCATATATGGCCTTTATTATGTTGAGGTAGGTTCCCTCTGTGCCCCCTTTCTTAAGGGTTTTTATTAGAAATGGGCTTTCGATTTTGTCAAAAGCTTTTTCTGCATCTGTTGGTATCATATAGTTTTTATTCTTCAGTTTGTTAATGTGTTGTATCACACTGACTGATTTACAAATACTGAAAAATCCTTGCATCCCTGGGATGAATGCTACTTGATGATGATGTACAACCCTTTAAATGTATTGCTGGATTTAGTTTGCTAGCGTTTGGTTGGGGATTTTTGCATCTACATTCATCAGTGATATTGGCCTGTGATTTTCTTTTTTTGTGGTGTTTTTGTCTGGGTTTGGTATCAGGGCGATGATGGCTTCATGGAATGAGTTTGCAATTTTTTGGAATAGTTTTAGAAGGACAGGTGTTAGCTCTTCTCTAAATGTTTGATAGAATTTGCCTGTGATGCCATCTGGTCTTTTGTTTGTTGGAAGTTTTTAAATCACATTTTCAGTTTCATTACTTGTGATTGGTCTCTTCATTTTTTCTATTTCATCTTGGTTTAGTCTTGGAACATTATACTTTTCTAAGAATTTGTCCGTTTCTTCTAAGTTGTCCATTTTATTGGCATATAGTTGCATGTAGTAGTTGCTTATGATCCTTTGCATTTCTGTGATGTCTGTTGTAACTTCTCCTTTTTCAATTTTAATTTTATTGATTTGAATCCTCTCTTTTTTTTCTTGAGTTTGTCTAAGGGCTTTATCAATTTTGTTGATCTTTTCAAAGAACCAGCTTTTAGTTTCATTGATCTTTTCTCTGGTTTTCTTCCCTTCTGTATCATTTATTTCAGCTCTGATCTTTGTGACTTCTTTCCTTCTGCTAACTTTAGGTCTTGTCTGTTCTTCTCTCTCTAGTTGCTTTAAAGGTAAAGTTAGGTTGTTTATTTGAGTGTCCTTATGGATGCTAGTCAGATTCGTTAACTGCTGAGCCATGACGGGAACTCCCTGAAATGAGTCTCTTAAAGACAGCATATATATGTGTCTTGTTTTTGTATCTGTTCAGCCAGTCTGTGTCTTTTGGTTGGGAGATTTAGTCCATTTACATTTAAGGTAATTATTGATATTATGTTCTTATTACCATTTTATTAACTGTTTTGGATTTGTTTTTGTTAGTCTTTTTTTTTACCCCTTCTCATATTCTCTTCTCCTGTGGTTTGATGACCATCTTCAGTGTTGTTTTTGGGTTTCTTTTTTTTTTGCCTTTTTGCCTTATCTAGGGCCACACCCGTGGCATATGGAGGTTCCCAGGCTTCGCCACAGCCACAGCCACGTGGGATCTGAGCCGCGTCTGCAACCTACACCACAGCTCACGGCAATGCCGGATCCTTAACCCACTGAGCAAGGCCAGGGATCGAACCCACAACCTCATGGTTCCTAGTCGGATTCGTTAACCACTTAGCCACGATGGGAACTCCAGGGTTTCTTTTTCTTATTTGTGTGTGTTACCTATTTCAGATTTTTGGTTTGCAGTTACCATAAAGTTTTGATACAGAAGTCTATATATATATATATATGCAAGATTGTTTTAAGTTCTTGGTCTCTTAATTGCAAGTTAAGTTCTTGGTCTCTTAATTGCAAGTGTGTCTGCAGTGTCCTGCATTTGTACCCTCCTCTTCTCATGATTTCTGGTTTTGGTAGCATATTTGTGTGGTGGTCATTCCTACCTTTACTATATGTATGCCTTTACTGGTGAACCTTGTCATTTGTGTTATTTTTGTTCCTAGTTGTGACCTTTTCTTTTCCACCCAGAGAATTTCCTTTACTATTTGTTGTAAAGCTGGTTTAGTGGTGCTGAATTCTCTTAGCTTTGGTTTGTCTGTAAAACTTTTGATTTCTCCTTCAAATCTGAATTGAGAGCCTTGCTGGGTAGTGTAATCTTGGTTGGAGGTTTTTTCCTTTCATCACTTTAAGTAGCTCATGACATTCCCTTCTGGCCTGAAGAGTTTCTGCTGAAAAATCTAATGATCACCTTTTTGGGGTTCCCTTGTGTGTTATTTGTTTCTTTTCCCTAGCTGCTTTCAATATTTTCTTGTTAATTTTGGTCAGATTGATATGTGTCTCAGGGTATTCCTCCTTGGTTTTATTTTATGTGATACTCATGCTTCTTTGGTCTGAGTGAGTGATTCCTTTCCCATATTAAGGAAGTTTTGAGCTCTTATCTCTTAAACTATTTTGTCTGGCTCATTCTCTGTCTCTTCTCCTTCTGGCACCCCAGTAGTATGGATGTTGGTGTGTTGGAGTTCTTTAAGACTGTCTTCATTTCTTTTCAGTCTTTTTTCTCTTTTCTCTTCTGGATTAGTGATTTCCACCAGTCCACCACCTCACTCATTCATTCTTATACCTCCTGTATTCTGCTATTGGTTGCCTCTAGTGAATTTTTCATTTGTTATTGTATTTTGCATCTCTGCTTTGCTCAGTGTTTCTCATAATTTATCAGTTTTTGCCTACAGTTTATTTCTAAGATCTTGAATCATCTTTATTATTATCAGTCCAAAGTCTTTTTTGCTTTTTAGGGCCATACGTGTGGCATATGGAGGTTCCCAGGCTAGGGGTCGAATTGGAGCCACAGCCTACAGCCTGCAGCCACAGCCACAGCAATACAGAATCTGAGCCGCATCTTCGACCTACACCATAGCTTACAGCAACACCAGATCCTTAACCCACTGAGTGAGGCCAGGGATTGAACCCACAACCTGATGGTTCCTAGTTGGATTTGTTTCCACTGTGCCACAATGGAAACTCCTCATGGAGGTTTGTAATCTCCAGATGACAGCTGCTTTTCTGTTTGTTTGTTTTTTTTCCTTCCCTCATCTGAGTCGTAATTCTTTGCCTTTTCATTTTGTTTAGATTTTGGTGTGGTCTCCTTTTTGCATGCAGTAGGGTTGTAGCCTCTCTTGCTAGCTTTTTTTTATTTTTTAGCTGTTTAGGGCCATACCAGTGGCATATGGAGGTTCCCAGGCCAGGGGTCAGATTGGAACTACAGCTGCTGGCCACAAGCACAGCAGCATGGGATCTAAGCCACATCTGTGACCTACACCACAGCTCACAGCAATGCCAGATCCCGACCCACTGAGTGAGGCCAGGGATCAAACCCACATCCTCGTGGATATTAGTTGGCTTCATTTCCATTGCACCACAAGGGGAACTTAGCCTCCCTTGCTGTTTTAGGGGCACACCTGTGGCATATGGAAGTTGCCAGGCTAGGGATCTAATTGGAGCTACAGCTGCTGGCCTGCACCACAGCCACAGCAATGTGGGATCTCTTACCTCAAAAGCTGCAGTGCTCTAGGCTTAGGCCTTCTACCTTTTCTGTATTGGCATTTGTCACTTTTTAGGGTATATTATTTAATTTTGTAGTTGTAAGTATCATTAGTTTGCTCTTGACTCCAGCCTTGATATTTTTATCAAGGTCCACACTATATTGGACTGCCTTCTCCACTTGAATGTTTTAGTAGACATCTCAAGTTTAATTTGTTAGAATTTTGGGTTATTTCCTCCAGTTTACTGTTTGCTTACACATTACTATCTCAGTATATGGCACTACCTCTCACTCAGTTAGGTCACAAACGATGTCTTTCTTACTTTCTCTTTTTCCCTCATGTCTGCAATCCATCCGTAGCAGTTTTATCTTTAAACCATATCTCAGATGATGCCATTTCTTGTCACTCTCATTCCTTTGTTTTAATAAAAGCCATTATTATCTCTCTTGTGGTCAGTTGCAGTTACCTTCTAACTGCTCTCCCTGCTTCTACTCGTCTCCCTCTACTGTATAGCAGCTACTGTGATTTTACCTTAAAGACTCAGATTTCCTGATGTAGTGCAGTGGGATCAGTGGTGTCTTTGGAGTGCTGGGATGCATGTTCAGTCCCTGGTCTGGCACAGTGTGTTAAAAATTTGGCCTTGCTGCAGCTGTGGCTTGAATCTGATCCCTGGCCCAGGAATTCCATATGCTGTGGGGTGGCACCCCTCCCTCCCACCAAAAAAAAAACCAAAACAGAATAATAGCAACAACAACAAAAAAACACCTAAAGACTTTACCCAGCCTAAAAGGCCCTATTTGATTTCGCCCTTCACTGATCTCATCTCTTGATATACCCCTGAGATCCAGAGCCATGGCTTTCTTGCTGTTCCTTAAAGATCATGTTATTTATTTGCCTTAGGCTTTTATTTTTCTTCCTGCTTGGAATATC
Source organism: Catagonus wagneri (assembly GCA_004024745.2). Classification (NCBI taxonomy): domain Eukaryota; kingdom Metazoa; phylum Chordata; class Mammalia; order Artiodactyla; family Tayassuidae; genus Catagonus; species Catagonus wagneri. The sequence goes on from PVHT021183526.1 coordinate 376,593, forward strand.
TTGGGATATTTTCTGTCATCATGATTTACTCTATCACTTCAATTTCTGCTGAGCTTTTTTTTGCTTTTTTTTGGCTTTTGTCATTTTAGGGCTGCACGCGCAGCATATGGAAATTCCCAGGGTAGGGGTCTAATCGGAGCTATAGCTGCTGGCCTACACCACAGCCACAGCAATGCGGGATCCGAGCCGAGTCTGTGACCTACACCACAGCTCACGGCAATGCCAGATCCCTAACCCACTGAGCGAGGCCAGGGATCGAACCCGCAACCTCATGGCTCCTAGTCGAATTTGTTAACCATTGTGCTACAACGGGAACTCCTGCTTTTGCTTTTTTAAGGCTGCACCCAAGGCATATGGAAGTTCCTAGGCTAAGGGTCAAATTGGAGTTACAGCTGCCCTACACCACAGACACGAGGAATCTGAGCCGCATCTGTGACCTACAGCACAGCTCACAGCATCGTGGATTCTTAACCCACTGAGCGAGGCCAGGGATCAAACCCACATCCTCATGGATCCTAGTTGGGTTCTTTAACTGCTGAGTCGTGAAGGGAACTCCTCTGCTTAGATTTTAATTCCTTACTTCTTCAAAGATGTCTTCCTTGAATGCACTGTAAAAATAAGTACTTCCAGGAGTTCCTGCTGGTGCATGAGTTAAGGATCCAGTACTGTCACTGTAGCCCCTTGGGTTGCTGCTGTGGCATGGGTTTGATCTATGGCCTGGGAACTTCCACATACCACGGGAGCGGCCAAAAAAGAAAGCACTTCCATTATTACTTTCTTTCCTTCTATTTTGCTTTATTCTTATCCATAACATGTACGCTTTCAGAAATTATATATTTATAAACCTATTGTTGTTTACTGATTGTTTCTCAGCTATAATGTAAGCTCCATAGAGAGAATGCATTTGATATTTTCATTTTTTTAGTTCCCAGCATTTAGAACAAGGTCTGAAGCTCATCATAGGTTGTTAATGTGCCAGCAGTGATTGTTTGGCAAACATAAGAGCTCCTCCCCATTAGCTACAAAACTGTAAAATATGAGTAATCCAGACAAGCAGGGTGGAAGACCAGGGTGAAGAAAATCATGAGACTTCACTTAAAATCTTTAAAAAAAGAAAAAAAGACCTGAGTAAAATGGAGAGCCATACCATATGCACTTGATTGGAGAACTTAATATTTGTAAAGATGCTTTAAATAATCTGGGTTTTAGAACTACTTCTAACAAAAATCTCAGCTTTTTTTCTCCTGAAACTTGATAAGCTTGGATGAATAAGCCTAGAAAACTTGAAAAGGGGTTAAGAGGAAATTGATCTATCAGATCAAAAAAATGTAGAACTCTTTTTTTTTTTGCTTTTTAGGGCTGCACCCGCGGCATATGGAGGTTCCCAGGCTAGAGGTCTAATCGGAGCTGTTGATGCCGGCCTACGCCAGAGCCACAGCAACGCCAGATCCTAGACGGGCCTGCACCCTACACCACAGCTCACGGCAGCGCCAGATCTTTAACCCACTGAGCAATACCAGGGATCAAACCCGCAACCTCATGGTTCCTAGTCAGATTTGTTAACTGCTGCGCCACAACGGGAACTCCTGTAGAACTCTTTTAATTAACTGTGGGTGGTACTAGTTCAGAAACTGGCTAATGAAACAAAATAGAAATTAGACTTTTTAGGATTATATTGGATTTTAGTGTCTATTTAATATATAGGCTTTTAGTTTTTAACAGATAAAGGTAAGAAAAGAATTTTTCGTTAAGTTAACCTTTCCAGGAGTTCCTGTTGTGGCACAGTGGAAACAAATCCAACTAGGAACCATGAGGTTGCGGGTTCGATCCCTGACTTCTCTCAGGGTCTGGCGTTCCCCTGAGCTGTGGTGTAGGTCACAGATGTGGCTCGGATCTGGTGTTGCTGTGGCTGTGGTGTAGACCAGTAGCTACAGCTCCGATTCGACCCCTAGCCTGGGAATCTCCATATGCCATGGGTGAGGCCCTAAAAAACACAAAAAAAAGATTTAAAAAAAAAGTTAACCTTTCCATATTGAGTAGATGACATGGTTATAAATGCTATGGAGCATTTGTAAAGTGGTGATACCCATTAAGTGTTTTTGAGGTGTGAGAGGCTCTTTGCTCTTAGAGTTAGGGATCTAGTTAACTATGACTTTAGTGTGGCCTTCTGTTTTGTAAAATATTTCTCTCCTTGACAGCTTATTTTTTTGATCTGATAGTGAGTTTACCTCTCTTCCTTTTATTTTTTTTTACCTCTCTTCCTTTTAATTTGTTATTACTTCCCCTGTGTATTTAGTACTCAAACATACTTAACAGAATTTTTTTAAAAAGCTGTCGTTAAAAAGACTGAATGAGAGACTGAAATGCAAAAAGTATGTATGTTTTGCTGCTTTATGGTATTTGTTGCAGCTCTTAATGCTTGATTCTTGGCATGTATTAATTGGTGAAGCTGCCAGATGGCTAAATTTCAGAAACTTGTAAAGTGTTATTTTTTCTGATTGTTCCTTTGTGTTCAAGTGAATACAGTTTAGGAATGATGATTTATCTTTTTATGAAAACAAAGGAAAAAAAAAAACCCTGGGGAATAGTGCTAAATTTGTCAGGTCTTTGTATTCTCTCTCTCTATTCTATCTTATTTAATTCTTACTTTCTTCTTTTCCCACTTTCCTCCATTCCCCTCCATACTTTTGTTGAAATCTCAAAGGACAGGAATTAAAAAAAAGTTTTATTTTGAAAAAAGCTCAAACTCTAACAAAAGTTAGAATATTGTTAATGAGCTCCATTATATCTTTCACTTAGATATACCGATATTTATCTTTTGCCACATTAGCACATTCTCTGTACATATTATCATTATTATTATTATTTTGTCTTTTGTCTTTTTTTAGGGCCACACCTGCAGCATAGGGAAGTTCCCAGACTAGGGCTGAATCAGAGCTGTAGCTGCCAGCCTATGCCACAGCCACAACAAGGTGGGATCTGAGTGGCATCTGCGACCTATGCCACAGCTCACGGCAACACCAGATCCTTAACCCACTGAGCAAGGCTAGGGATCAAACTTTCATACTCATGAATACTAGTCGGGTTCGTTAACCACTGAGCCACGATGGGAATTCCTGTGCATATTATTTTTGATTAAACCATTTAAGAATAAATTCAGGATGTATTTCTTATGAGCTAGGTCATTCTCTTACATAATGATAAAATGATCACGTTAGGAAAATTAGCATTGTTACAAAGTTATCTAATATGTAGTCTACAGTGAAATTTTTCCAAAACTGTACCTTAAAGCAATTTTTTTCTGCTCCCTGATCTATTGCAGGCTCACTCATTGTATTTAATAGTAATTTATTTGATATATTATTTGGAATTTCTTCATAGTCATGTTGGTGAATAGGGACAGTTTTATTTTTTCCATTCCTTTATTTCTTTTTATTATGTATTACTTTCTTGCTTTTGCTTTCTTTGGATTTATTTTGCTGTTATTTTTCTAGTTTCTTATGGTTGAAGCTATATTAATAGGAGACCTGCTTTTTTTTTTTCCCTCCCCTATAAGGGCTTATTGGTACATATTGCACTATGAGCAGTGCTTTAGCTGCATCCCACAAATTTTAATATGGTGTCTTTTACTCTTGGTTTACTTCATAGTATTATGTGATTTCCTTATGCGTCCTTGTGAACCATGAATTATTTAGAAGAATGTTTGATTTCTAAGTATTTGGAGATTTTCCTTTTGTCTTTCTGTTGTCAGTAGTTTTGATGCTGAGGTTTTAATCTTCTTTAATCTGAAACAACACCTTGGACTTGTTTTCCCCTTTTAGTATATTGACTTTTTTTCCTCTGAGAATTCCGTTCTTGAGTTTGTTAGTCAAACTCCTAATTATTAGATTCAGGCTATGTATTTTTGTCAAGAATACTACATAACTAATGTTATATTCTTCTTAGTTTCACATCAGAAGGCATGTAATATCAGTTTGAACGGTTGTTAGTGATGTTAACTTTGATTACTTGGTGAAAGTAGTGGTCCCCAGATTTCTCTGGAGATAGCTATTTCATACCTTTGTAATTATTAGTATTTGTGGGGAAAAAATTTGAAGTTGGGTAAATATCCAATTTGGAATGGCCTTGTACCCACTGGATGGCTTGATTGATTGATATTTTTTGTCTCGTTTTATTGAGATATTGACGTATATCACTGTGTATGTTTAAGGTGTACAGCATAGTGATTTGACCTACATACATCATGAAACCATTACCATAGTAATTGCCCATGGCATGAAGAAGTTCCCAGGCCAGGGATCAGACCTGAACCTGGTAGCCACCCAGGACTGACAGTGCTGAATCCTTAACCTGCTGAGCCATCAGGGAATTCCTAGAAACATTTTTTTTCCTTACGATGAGAATTTCCAGGACTTGTTCTCTTAGCAGTTTTCATATGCATGCATAGCCATGTTAGTTAAACTTCTGTTGTACATTACATCCCTTGTACTTATTTATCAGATAACTGGAAATTTGTACCTTTGACTCCTTCATCCAGTTTCCCCATTCCCAACCTCCTACCTCTGATACCCACAAATCTGATCTCTTTATGACTTTGGTTTTAAAATACTTTATAATACTATGTTAGTTTCTGGTGCACAGTATTGTGATTTGATGTTTCTATACATTTCAAAGTGATCACTGTGATAAATCTAGTTATTGTATTCACCATACAGTGATACTACATAAATTTTGACTATATTCCCCACATTGTGTATTTCATACTTGTGACTCACTTCTTTTCACAACTGGAAGTTTGTACCTTTGTACCTTTTTTTTTTGCCTTTTTTGGGCCACACCCATGGCATATGGAGGTTCCCAGGCTAGGGGTGGAATCAGAGCTACAGCTGCCGGCCTACGTCACAGCCACAGCAACGCCAGATACTTAACCCACTGAGTGAGGCCAGGGATCAAACCTGCAGCCTCATGGTCCTACTCAGATTAGTTTCCACTAGGCCACAACGGGAACTCCTGGAAGTTTGTACCTTTTAATTTCCCTCACCTGTTTTACTCATCTTTCTACCCTTCTCCCCCTCTGCGTTGGAAACTACCTGACCTCTCTATCTATGACTCTCTATTTTGTTAGGCTTATTCATTTGTTTTCATTTTTAGATTCCACGTATAAGTGAAATCATACAGTATTTGTTTTTCTCTGACTTATTTAAACTAGCATAATACCTTCTAGGTCTATCTGTGTTGTTGCAAATGGCAAGATTTCTTTCCTTTTTATGGCTGAGTAATACTTCATTGTATATTTATCACATCTTTATCCACTTATCTATTTATGGGCACTTAGACTGCTTCCATTTCCATGTCTATTGTAAATAATGCTGCAGTGAGCATAGGGATGCATATATCTTTTTGGATTAGTATTTTTGTTTCCTTCTGATAAATACCCAGGAATAGAATTGCTGGATTGTATGGTAATTTTATTTTTAATTTTTTAGAGGTATCTTCAAACTGTTTTTCATAGGGGCTGCACCAGTTTACGTTCCCATCAATAATGCACAAGGGTTCCCTTTTTCTACATCCTTGCTTACATATGTTATTTGTTGTCTTTTGATAGTGGCTGGTCTAATAGGTGTGAGGTGATAGGTATCTCATTGTGGTTTTGATTTGTTGCATTTTCCTGATGGAGGTAGTGTATTGAGCATATTTCTTTATTTACCCGTTGGCCATCTCTATGTCTTCTTTTTTTAAAAAATGTCTATTCAGGTCCTCTGCCCATTTTAAAGCCAGGTTTATTGAGATTTTTCTTATTTCCTGAGGTAAGCTTGTATAGTTATAAACTTGTGTCTTAGAACTGCTTTTGCTGTGTCCCATAGGTCTTGGATTGCTGTATTTTCATTTGTCTCCAGGTTCTTTTTTTGCTTTTTTTTAGGGCCGCACCAGCAGCATATGGAGGTTCCCAGACTAGGGGTCAAATCGGAGCTACAGCTGCCAGTCTACGCCACAGCCACAGCACCGCGGGATTCGAGCCGTGTTTGCAATCTGCACCATAGCTCACGGCAACTTCGGATAGTTGAGCCACTGAGCAAGGCCAAGGATTGAACCCGCAACTTCATGGTTCCTAGTCGGATTCATTAACCACTGCGCCACAACGGGAACTCATCTCCAGGTTCTTGTTTTTTGTTTTTTTTTTTTTGGGTTTTTTTTAGAGCTGCGCCCACAGCATATGGAAATTCCCAGGCTCGGGTGGATTCAGAGCTACAGCTGCCGGCCCACGCTGTAGCCATAGCAATGCGGGACCTGAGCCGCCCCTGCAACCTACACCATAGCCCACAATACTGGATCCCCAACCCACTGTTCAAACCCACATACTTGGGAGTTCCCTCCTTGGCTCAGTGGTTAAGGAATCCGACTAGGAGCCATGAGGTTGCGGGTTCGATGCCTGGCCTTGCTCAGTGGTTTAAGGATCTGGCATTGCCATGAGCTGTGGTGTAGGTTGCAGATGTGGCTCCGATCTGGCGCGTTGCTGTGGCTCCAATTAGACCCCTAGCCTGGGTATCTCCATATGCAGGAGTGCGGCCCTAGGAAAGGCAAAAAAAAGACAAAAACAAAACAATACAGAAACCCCACATCCTCATGGATCCTAGTTGGATTCGTTTCTGCTGAGCCACAGTGGGAACTCCTCTGGAGGTGTTTTTTGATTTCCTCTTTGATTTCTTCAGTGACCCATTGGTTTTTGGTAGCATGTTATCTGGCCTCTACCTGTTTGTGCTTTTTGCAATTTTATTCCTGAAGTTGAATTTTAGTCTCATAACATGTGGTTGCGAAAGATGTCTGATATGATTTCAGGGTTCTTAAATTTATGGTACTTATTTTGTGGCCCAGCATGTGATCTGTCCTGGAGAGCATTCTATATGCACTTGAAAGGAATGTGCATTCTTCTACTTTTGGATGGAATGTTCTCTATATGTCTATTAAATACATCAGGTCTAATGTGTTGTTTTAAGCTAAGGTTTTCTATTTTTGCTTTTTAGGGCCATACCTGCGGCATATGGAGGTTTCCAGGCTAGGGGTCTAATCGAAGCTACGGCTGCCGGCCTACACCACAGCCACAGTGACACCAGATCCGAGCCGCATCTGTGACCTACACCACAGCCCACCACACACTGAATCCTTAACCCACTGAGCAAGTCCAAGGATCGAACCTGTAACCTCATGGTTCCTAGTGGATTCATTTCCACTGTGCCACGATGGGAACTCCTAGGCTAATGTTTTCTTATCGATCTTCCTCTCTAGATGATCTGTTCCTTGATTTTTTCTTTTTATGGCCGTACCTGTGCCATATAGAAGTTCTTAGGCTAGGGATCAAAATCTGTAGGCCTCAGCCAAAGCAACTTTGGATCCAAGCTGCATCTGTGACCTGTGCTGCAGTTTGTGGCAATATGGATCTTTAACCCACTGCGCAAAGTCAGGGATTGAACCTGCATCCTCACAGAGACTATGTCACGTTTTTAACCCACTGAGTCACAGTGGGAACTCCTGGCCATTGATTTAAGTGGGGTCTTAAAGTTAACTGCGTTAATGTCAAGTTCTCCCTTTATGTTCATTAATATTTGTGTGTTTATGTTGGGTGCATATGTGTTTACAGTTGTTATGTATCTTTTTCTTGGATTGATCATTGTGTAATATTTTTCTTTGTTTCTTATTACAGTTTTTGATTTAAAGTCTATTTTGTCTGATATGAGTATTACTACCACTGCTCTCTTTTCATTTTCATTTTCATTTCTGTCTCCTCACTTTAAGTCTATAGCATCTTTAGGTATGAAATCAGTCTCTTGTAGGCAGCATATATATGTCATGTTTTTAAATCATTTCAGCCATTCTTTGTCTTTTGATTGGACTATTTAGGCAATGTACACTTTAAGTATTGATAGGTATATAACTTCTTGCGATTTTGTTCATTGTTTCCAGGTTGTTGTGTATTTCTTTTTTGTTCCTTTATTCTTTTGCTCTCTTTTGTGATTTTATGACCATGTTTAGTGTTATGTTCAGATTCCTTCTCTCTTTGTGTATCTATTATAGGTTTTTGGTTTTTGATTACTATGACATTTCTATGTAGCAGTTTATATTTATGTATGTATATATAGATACATTAATGATTAAGTTGCTCATCACTTAATTTTGAAAGCATTTGAACAATCTTGCATTTTTATTTCAACTTCCTTCTGATGTTTCTTTCTTTCTTTTTTTTTTGTCTTTTTGCCTTTTCTAGGGCCGCACTTGTGGCATATAGAGGTTCCCAGGCTCTAGGGGTCTAGTTGGAGCTGTAGCCGCCGGCCTATGCTACAGCCACAGCAACGCGGGATCTGAGCTGCGTCTGCGACCTACACCACAGCTCATGGCAAGGCCTGATCATTAACCCACTGAGCGAGGCCAGGGATCGAACCTACAACCTCATGGTTCCTAGTCAGATTTGTTAACCACTGAGCCATGACGGGAACTCCTGATGTTTCTTATTTTTGACATCATATTTTATATCTTTTTGTTTCCTGTATCCCTTAACTAATTGCAGATGTAGATGATTTTACTACATTTGTCTTTTAACCTTCCTACTAACTTTATAAGCAGTTGATATACTACCTTTACTTTATATTTGCCTTAACCAATGACATTTTTCCTTTTGTAGTTTTAATATTTATAGTTGTGGCCTTTTATTTTCTACTCTAGAGAAGTCCCTTTAACATTTCTTCTAAAGGAGTTCCTGCCATGCCTTAGTGGTTAATGAACCTGACTAGTATCCATGAGGACATGGGTTTCATCCCTGGTCCTGCTCAGTGGGTTAAGGATCTGGCACTGCCGTGAGCTGTGATGTAGGTTGCAGACGCAGCTTGGATCCTGCGTTGCTGTGGCTGTGATGTAGGCTGGCAGCTACAGCTCCAGTTCAACCCCTAGCCTGGGAAGCTCTGTATGCTGCAGATGTGGCCCTAAAAAAACAAAAGATCAAAAAAAAAAGTACATTATGGATTTCCCATCATGGCGCAGCAGAAAGGAATCCAGCTACAGCTCTAATTTGACTCCTAGCCTGGAAACCTCCATATGCCACAGGTGCAGCCCTGAAAAGCAGAAATGAATGAATGAATGAAAATTTCTTCTGAAGATGTTGGATCCTGGACCTTCTGTTGGATGGAGCTGGGAACTGGTGTGGACAGGGTCTCAAGGTTCCTAAGACAACTGGCCTGCAGATTTGTGGGGCAGTATACCCACCCAGATAGTTGCTTGGCCTAAGGTTTCCCAGTACTGGTGCTAACAGGCTGGTAGACTGGGCCAGGTCCCAGCACCAGTAAGTTAGAGGGAGGATTCCAAAATGATGGTTACCAGCCCTAGTGTCTTGTGGTAGAATGCGCTTCCACAAATGGTTGCTGCTAGCATCTGTATTCTCAGGGTTAGTGCCAGTTGCCTATTGCCTCTTCAGAGGCTCTCTAGGATTACAATATGGGTCTGACCCATAGTCCTTTTAGGTTACTGATTCTGCTCTGGTTCTCAGAGTATGTGAGATTTTAGGTGTGCCCCTGAAGTGTGGAGTCTCTGTTTCCTATAGTCCTGGCTCTCATCGTGAAAGTAAGCCCTATCAGCCCCCCTTAAAGCCAGTTGTTTTGGGGACTTATCTTCCTGGTTGCAAGATCCCTGGGGTGAGGGACCTGATGTGGGGCTCAGACCCCCTTGCTCCTTGGAGAGGACCTCTGTAGTTGTGATTATCCTATTTGTGGGTTGCCCATCTCGGGATGTGATTTTTTTTTTTTTTTTGTCTTTTTAGGGCTACACCCATGGCATATGGAGGTTCCCAGGCTAGGAGTACAATCAGAGCTATAGCTGCTGGCCTAGGCCACAGGTAGTATGACCTAGGCCACAGCTCACAGCAACGCCAGATCCTTAACCCTCTGAGCAAGGCCAGGGATCAAACCTGTGTACTCATGGATACTAGACAGATTCGTTTCTGCTGAGCCACAATGGGAACTCCGGGATTTGATTCTTTATTGCATCTTTACCACTCCTACTTGACTCATTGTTCTTTCTTTCTTTTTTTCCTGCCTCTGTGGCATCATTGTTAATTGTTTATACATTCAGTTGTAGAACATCTTTTCTGCTAATTTTCAGGTTATATCAAAAGTTGCTCTGTAAGTAACTGTAATTTTGGTGTGCATGTGGGAGGAATTAAGCTCAGTTTCTTCCTATTCTGCCATCTTGATCACTTCTCTCCCAGTAGTTTAGCAACCCTTGGTAATTCTTGCTTGAATCTGAGTACTGTAATGATTGTAAAATAGTTTTCTATCATTTTTATTGTTTTTAGTTTGTATTCTGTTGTGAAGAGCCTTTCTTTCCTTCTTTCATGTTCGTTCATTTATTTTATAACATCAGTATATATGCAAAGCTTAAAAGAAAGTCAGTGTTTTAGTGTTCTGAGTGCAGCGGAAATGAATCTGACTAGTATTCATGAGGATGTGGGTTTGATCCCTGGCTTCGCTCGGTAGGTTGGGGATCTGGCGTTGCTGTGAGCTGTGGTGTAGGTCACAGACGCAGCTCAGAGCTGGCATTGCTGTGGCTGTGGGGTAGGCTGGCAGTTATAACTCTAATTTGACCCCTAGCCTGGGAACTTCCATATGCTGCGGGTGCAGCCCTAAAAGCAAATAATAAAGTCAGTGTTTTATAATCCATTTTTGTCACTTATTTTAATGCTGAAATTGTTTCCAGTTTGGCCGGTGGGAGACTCTTCAAGGCAGTTCCTGTGTCTTTTTGACAGGACCCTCATTAGTCTTTGAGCAGTGCTCTCTCCCCCTTGTGTAAGATGTTCTAGGTGCATCCTGTGCTTTTTTACCCAGCCTTATAATTGGACCATTTCTCTAAGGAGCTCTTGTATCTCTTGGTTGGCAATGGCTTTAAGAAACAACGATTTAGATGCTGGATTTTTTTGTCGTTGGTAGGGTGACACAGCTTCTGAGTTTTCTTTTTGTAGATAGAAGGAAAGGATACACCCACTCACAATACCTATTTTACAGTTTTATTGAGCTATATGATTAATGCATCACACAATTTACCCACTTAAAGTATGTAATTTATTCATTTTTAGTGTAGTCACAAATTGCTTAACTATCACCACAATCAATTTTAGAACATTTTCATCACCTCACAAAGAAGCCCCATACCAATTAGCAGTCATTTCCCATTTCCCCCTACCCTCAGACCTAGCTGCCAACCATTTCTCTCTGTAGATTCGCCTGTTCTGCACATTTCATATAAACAGAACTGTACTATATGTGGTCTTCTGTGACTGACTTCTTTTACTAAGCATGTTTTTGGGGTTCATTCATATTGTGGCATGTATCAGTATTTAATTTCTTTTCAAACTCTGAATGATAGTCCATTGTATGGCTATACTGTGTTTTATTCATCTCTTTATCAGTTGAGGACATTTGGACTGATACCACTTTTTCTATTATCAATAACGTTGACACAAATGTATTTAAGCATTTTTATTTTTGAATTTTTTTTCTTTTTTTGCTTTTTAGGGCCGCACCTGCAGCGTATGGATGTTCCCAGGCTAGGGGTCAAATTGGAGCTACAGCTGCAGACCTATGCCACAGCCACAGCAATAGCAACACAGGATCCGAGCCATGTCTGTGACCTACACCACACATGGAAACTCCAGATCCTTAACCCACTGAGTGAGGCCAGGAATCGAACCTGCAACCTCATGGTTCCTAGTCGGATTTGTTTCTGCTGTGCCACAACGGAAACTCCTGAATTATTTTAGGTTTACGGAAAAGTTGAGAACATAGCACAGAGATTTCCTGTATTTATCTATGGCTAAAATTTTACATAACCACAGTACATTGTTCAAACCTAAGATATCAACATTGTTACATTGCTGTTAACTAAAGTCCATATTTTATTTTAATTTCTCCAATTTTTACATTAATAGAAACATGATTTTTCTGTTCTGTGATCCAGTTCAGGGTACCACATTGCCTTCAGTATATATATTTTAAAATCTTGAGTTCATAGTGTTACTTCTTTTTTTCCTCACAAAGTATAATGTCCTTGAAATCTATCCAAGTTGTTGCATGTATTGGTTCATTCCCTTTTTTTTTGGCAGCCCTGTGGGGCTCTCGGGACCAGATCTGAGTTCCCGCGACTAGATCCGAGCTGCAGTCGAGACCTAAAGCACAGCTGCAGCAATGCCAGAGCCTTAACCTGCTCTGCTGGGCCAGGGATTGAACCTGTGTTCTGACGCTCCCAAGACACTGCCAGTACCGTTGCTCCACAACAGAAATTCCCATAGTGATTCTTCTAGTTCCTTTCTGAAACAGAGATTCTTATTTGTCTTTGCCCATCCGTTGTCGATATCTCCCTTTTCTCATAGCAGGAACTCTGGCTTCCAACAGTTATTCAGTCAGAGTATATACAATAATTTCATGATTACTATAAACACAGCAGTTTAAAAAAACAGGCTTTCTAAGTAAATGTTAGAATTTCTTTTCAGTTTTTCTTCGTAAATTGTTCAAAATTTACTTGGATTAGTTCTTTTTTCCTATACTTCTATGTGATTATATTATCAATTTGATAGGCAGTTAGATTAATTGGCTGACATATACTTTCATGGTAAAGTTAGGTATTTAGTCAGGTTAAAAAAATGTGTGTGTGTACACACACACACACACACACACACACACATACACATTTAGGCTGCACCCATGGTATGCAAAAGTTCACAAGCCACAGCAGTGGCAGCACTGGATCCTTAACCCATTGAGCCACCAGGAACTCTGGGTCAGGTCAATATTTTTTAAAAATGATATTTCAAATATTTCAAAATTGTTCTTTTTAAGACACTTAATATTTAGAATGAATACAGTCTGCTTATGCAGTTTTGTTTCAACTTAATAGTGTTTAAGGATTTTGAATTATTTGCTGATATTTTAAAACTTGGGGATTTACATAAAAATCTGAATTATTTCTGGCTTCTCGTAAAAAGACAAAAAAAGAAGTTCTGGTTTTGCCAAGTCTGTTTGGCAGCAGTTGGATGGATCTGAATAGTAAGGGGTGCCTATATCCTCTAGTTCCCACAACTCTTTTATCCTTTATGACCCATTTAAAGCATTTGTGTTTTCAGCCTTTCTAATTGTAGGTGCAACAGTAGAGAATTATACTGCTTTGTGTTCTGAAAAAGAAACTGATTTTATCTGAAATGACTTAGTTTTTCAATTTTGTAGTTCCTTGACCCAGCCAGTATAACTGCTGTTGATAATGCTTCCTAAATGGAATCAGTAGAGCTCTACTTTAAATTGCTTTAATGTAGCAAATAACTTTGATAATACTGTAGTTCCTTTGTGGCTTTTTTTTTTTTTTTGGCTTTTTAGGGCCGCACCCACGGCATATGGAGGTTCCCAGGCAAGGGATCTAACTGGAGTTATAGCCGCTGGCCTATGCCAGAGCCACAGCAACGCCAGATCCGAGCCGCGTCCTCAACCTACACCACAACTCATGGCAACGCTGGATCATTAACCCACTGAGCAAGGCCAGGGATCGAACCCGCAGCCTCGTGGTTCCTAGTCGGATTCGTTAACACCTGCGCCACGATGGGAACTCCCCTTTGTGGTTTAAACAATGTTGATCATTCAGTTTGTATGGTTTGGAACACCATGGAACACATAGATGTTTTTGAACCTTTAAAAAAATCTTTTTGTCACAATGAGAAGAATTTTGTAAACTACATTTACCATTGTAAGTTAAAGTTAATGTTTTGCTAATATTAACAGTACTTATTTATTAAAATGTATGCCATTTTAAACAGTAAGGTGAATGAAATTGATTCTGAAAGATTATAGTTGTAAAATGAAGTCTACTAAATTATGTATCTAAGTTTTTATAAATGTTTTCATACTTTTCAAAAGCTTTTGAATACAGATTAATTTTTTTTACTGGAGATAAAGAAGGTCATTTCATAATGATAAAGGGGTCAGTTCATCAAAGGGACATGATAATTCTAAATATTTATGCCTTTAATAACAGAGCTTCAAAATACGCAAATCAAAAAACGATGGAACCAAAAGGAGAAATAGACAAATCTGTAATTATAGTCAGAGATTTCATTACCACTCTGTTAATAATCGAACAAGTAGACAGAAAATCAGAAAGGATAAAGTAGATTAAACCACTCTAGTAACCTTCTTGATCTGATACTTGTTGAGCTCTCTGTCCAGCAATAATAATAGAACACATAGTCTACAAAATGCACGTTGTATAACTATCAAGATAGACTATATTCTTAGTCATAAAACTAATCTCAATAAATGTAAAAGACTTCGTCATACATAGTATATCCTCTGACAACAGTGTAATTAAGTTAGAAATCAATAACTTAATTCCTAAGTGTAAAAAACCAAAAAACATACTTTAAATAGCCCAGTGGTCAAAGAAAATACTTTAGGAATAGGAAAATTGAAAGTGTTTTGAACTTAATAAGAAAACTCAGCACACCTGAATTTGTTCAGCATACCCGAACATTACTGGGTGGTGTGGGGGGGGGGGAGTGTATTTTAACTCTAAATATGTACATTGGAAAAGAAGAGGGGCAGAAACTAACCTGACTAGTATCCATGAGGATGTGGCTTTGATCCCTGGTCTTGCTCAATAGGTTAAGGATCTGGTGTTGCCGTGAGCTGTGGTGTAGGTTGCATACGCACCTTGGATCCCATGTTGCTGTGGCTGTGGTGTAGGCAGGCAGCAAGGAGTGCTTGTCCTGTCCTCATTCCATTTTTTTCTTCTCCCCCCAGCCCTGTTTTTTTGTTTGTTTGTTTGTTTTTCTTTTCTCTTGTTCTACCCAGTTATGTGGAGGTTTTCTTGGGCTTTTTGGAAGTCTGAGGTCTTCCAGAGTTGAGTAGATGTTCTGTGCAAATCTTTCTACTTGTTTTTTTTTTTAATTTTTTTTGTCTTTTTGCCTTGTCTAGGACCTTACTCGCGGCATATGGAGGTTCCCAGGCTAGGGGTCTAACAGGAGCTGTAGCTGCCGTCCTACGCCAGAGCCACAGCAGCGTGGGATCTGAGCCGTGTCTGCAGCCTACACCACAGCTCACGGCAATGCCGGATCCTTAACCCACTGAGCAAGGCCAGGAATTGAATCCGCAACCTCATGGTTCCCAGTCGGATTCGTTAACCACTGAGCCACAATGGGAATTCCAGTTTTTTTTTTTTTTTTAATATGTTTGTGGGAGAAGATGAACTCCTCTGCAATCTTGATTCTTGGATCAACAGTGTTTTCTTTAATATGATCCCACAAGCATTATGTATTAAAGAACAGATTGGGAGTTCCTGTCTTGGCACAGTGGTTAACGAATCCGACTAGGAACCATGAGGTTGCGGGTTCGATCCCTGGCCTTGCTCAGAGGGTTAACGATCTGGCGTTGCCGTGAGCTGTGGTGTAGGTCGCAGACGTGGCTTGGATACTGCATTGCTGTAGCTGCAGTGTAGGCCGGTGGCTACAGCTCCAATTCGACCCCTAGCCTGGGAACCTCCATATGCCGGGGGTGCAGCCCTAAAATGACAAAAAGGCCAATAAATAAATAAAGAAAGAAAGAACAGATTGATAAGTTGGACTTCATCAAAAAGAAGAACTGCGTTTCAAAAGGCACTATAAAGAGAATTAAAAGACAAGCCACAGATTGGGAGAAAATATGTGCAAAGCATATAATACCTCATAAATGACTTGTCTTTAGAATATATAAAGAACTTTAAAAACTCTGCCATGAGTAAACAACTCAGTTAAACAGTAGGCACGTGATTTGAACAGAAACTTCACAGAAGAAAATATATGGGTGGAAAATAAACACTTGAAAAGGTGGTCAGCATCACTCATCATTAGAAAGATGCAAATTAAAGCTAGAGTTAAGTGTCACTACACACATATTAGAGTTAAAAAGCTTGATTTTACTGAGTGTTGGATGTGGAACAGCTCAGACTCTCATATACTGATGATGGAATTTAAGATGGTACACTTATTCTGGAAAACCATTTGGCACTTTTTTAGAACTACATATACCTACCATGTGATCTGGCTATTCGAACTTGGAATTTACCTTAGATGAATGAGAGCATATGTCCATAAGGCTTGTACGTGGGTATTCACGACAGCTTTGTTGTAATAGCTCCAAGCTGAAAGTAACCAAAATGTTTATTAATATAAGCGAATGAATGGATATTTTGTAGTATATTCAACAGTGGAGTACTCCTCATCAATGAAAAGGAATGAACTTGAGTTCCCTGGTAACCTAATGGTTAAAGATCTGGCATTGTCATTGTTGTGGCTTGAGTCACTGGTGTAGTGTAGGTTTGATACCTGGCCTTGGGGCTTCTGCATACTGTGGTGCAGCCAAAAAAAAAAAAAAAAGTCAAACAAAAAACAAAATGAAAAAATAAAAAGAAAGAGGAATGAACTATTGATATAACAACATGGATGGATCTCAGCTTAATTACAGTGAGTGTAAGAAGCAAGACAAAAAAGTATGTATATATTCTATGATTTCATTTATGTAAACTTTTAGAAACTATAGTGACAGAAAGCAAGTCACTCATTGAATGTGGAGCGAGAGATAATGAAGGGGTATAAGAGTATTTTGGATGTTGATAGATGTGTTCACTATCTTTTTTTTTTTGTCTTTTTGTCTTTTAGGACCGAACTGAGGCATATGGAGGTTCCCAGGCTAGGGGTCAAATCGGAGCCGTAGCTGCTGGCCTATGCCACAGCCACAACAATGTGGAATCTGAGCCTCATCTGTGACCTACACCACAGCTCACGGCAACGCTGGATCCTTAACCCACTGAGCGAGGTCAGGGATTGAATCTTCATCCTCATGGATACTCCAGTGTTCACTGTCTTGATTGCGATATGGTTTCATGGGTGTGTACATTTCTGAAAACTGACCAAATTGTACACTTTAAAAATGTACATTTTATTGTATATACATTTCACCTCAGTAGCTTTTTGAAAAGCACATAAGGAGTTGCTGTGTGGCTTGGTGGTAATGAACCCAACTAGTATCCATGAAGACGAGAGTTTGATCCCTGGCCTTACTCAGTGGGTTAAGGATCCAGCGTTGCTATGGTGTAGGCCAGCAGCTACCGCTTCAGTTTAACCCCTAGCCTGGAAACTTCCATATGCCACGGGTGTGGCCCTAAAAAGGCAACACACACACACACACACACACACACACGCAAACACACACCCCCAAAAACATAAAATCCATGGAAATATTTAAAAGCTCAGAAACTTAATTTCATTTTTAGATATACTGAGTCTAAAGATAAAAGAAATCTGGACTTAGCATTTATTCCCTTTGGGTTTTTATCATATATTACTTTGTCTCTTACTGTGATTTTTATATAATTTTGTCTTCTTTGGTTATGGATTTTAATGCTCTATCTGGTATTTATATATGAAATAGTTAATGATTCCTAAATGTGCTTAGTTTACATGGTGTTTACATAAGGTTTTTCAACTGTGGGGACAGACTTCTGACAGGATTAAGAGACTGGTTTAATTGTATTTATTACTAGTATGTGCTTACTGGTCACTGTTAACTCAGGAGTACTTTAATTTAGTGAGTCAGGATAAAGCATTTTATTTAATTGATGTCTTTCCCCCCCTTTTCTTCTAGGGAATATAGCAGCAGCCATGATAGAAGACAAAGGGCCAAGAGTGACTGACTACTTTGTTGTGGCAGGTCTCACTGATACATCTACTCTTTTGGATCAAGAAATAAATCGTTTAGATACTAAATCAACTGGACCTAAAGCTCCAATTACAGACATTGCAGTTATTAACAAATCAGCTGGGGAAACGGTACCTGAAGGTTACACTTGTGTTGAAGCCACTCCATCAGCTCTCCAAGCCAACTTGAACTATGGAAGTCTAAAAAGCCCTGAACTGTTCCTCTGTTATAAGAGAGGGAGAGATAAACCGCCGCTTACCGACATTGGGTATGGTGACTTATTTTCTTTTGCTGTAGTGATGGGAATAAAATTTAAGGTGCATGAGAGTAGAAATTCAAAATCCTTGATAGTTCTATTATTATTTGTTACTTCAAGATTGAGTATAATAAGGTAATACATATTTCTATTCACTTTAACTGAATTTCTGTGCATTGTATTGAATCAGTAGATTATTTCCTTTCAAAAGAACATTGAGGAGTTCCTGCTGTGGTGCAATAGGATTGGTGGTGTCTCTGTTAGCACCAGGACGCAGGTTTGATTTTTGACCCAGCACTGTGGGTTAAAGGATCCAGCGTTGCCACAGCTTTGGCGTAAGACACAACTGTGGCTTGGGATCTAATCCCTGGCCTGAGAACTCCAGATGCCACAGGGTGGCCAAAAAAAAAAAAAGAAAAAAGGAATATTGAAATGAAGGCATTGGAGCCTGAAATGTGTCTTCATTTCTGTTTGTGCATATCAGATAAACTTATTAATTAAAAATAAAAGAACAGGAGTTCCCATCATGGCACAGCAGAAATGAATCCGACTGGGAACCATGAGGTTGTGGATTCAATTCCTGGCCTTGCTCAGTGGGTTAAGGATCCGGCATTGCTGTGAACTGTGGTGTAGGTCGCAGCTGCGGCTCAGATCTGGCGTTGCTGTGGCTGTGGTGTAGGCCAGCAGCTGTAGATCTGATTCGACCCCTAGCCTGGGAACCTCCATAATGCTGTGGATGCGGCCCTAAAAAGACAAAAGACAAAAAAAAAATAAAAATAAAAGAATAAAAACCTGTAATAAAAGATAGTATGTTTTTAAGGAGCTGCTTGGGTTATGTAATGAGTTTTTGTGACACCCCGGACTCATTTAACAAAAGAGCATTCCTATTTTATTTATTGTTATTGTTATTATTATTTTGGGGGGGCCACACCCATGGCATATGGAAGTTCCCAGTCTTAGGGGTTGAATTGGAGCTATAGCTGCCAGTCTGCACCACAGCCACAGCAACACCAGATCCTTAACCCACTGAGTGAGGCCAGGGATCGAACCCACCATCTCATGGTTCCTAGTTGGATTCGTTTCCACTGTGCCATGATGGGAACTCTGAGCATTCCTCTTTTAAAAAATAGTTATACGTGTAGTTTTTAGTGCTGGGAGGAAATATTTGCAGTTTAGAAGTATAGTTTTTATGAGCTGTTTAGTGTCTAGTCCTTAGACAATAAAAAATTATTCTTCATAAAAGCCTTTTTTTCCAAAAACATCTAAATTAACTTTTCTGTAAATAAGATGTGCTTTTAGAATACTTTACCATATATACATATCATGTATTAAGCCGTTCTGCCCGTTACAATTATATTCATTAGTAAAAACATATGTATTTGAGAGCATCTTAGGAAATATTTGGAATCAATTTGTTCATTTATGCAAAACATACAGTTAGAATTTTGATGGGGATCGCTTTTAATCTCCATACCAATTTGGAGGAGTACTGCCATCTTTACAATATTAAGTCTTCCAACTTATGTATGTGAGTTGTCTTTCCATTTATTTAGGTCTTCTTTAATTTTTTCAGCAATGTTTTATAGTTTTTAGTGTATAAGTCTTTCACCTCCTTAATTTTATTCTTAGGTATTTTGTTCTTTTGTATTCTATTATAAATGGGATTGCTTTCTTAATATCCTTTTTTGAATTATTCGTTGTTGGTATAAGGAAATACAACTGAATTTTATTAATTTTATGTGTTAATCTTATATCCTGCAACTTTGCTGAATTTGTTAGCTCTAATAGTCTTCTTGTGGGTTTTGGGGGTGGGGTGGGTTTAAATATATAGGATCCTGTCATATGCAAACAGAGATAGGTTTACTCCTTCCTTTGCACTTTGTCTCTTCACCCACTCTTTCTTATTACTCTGGCTAGAATTTACGGTACAGTGTTGAATAGCAGTGGTGCAAGCAGGCACATCCTTGTCTCATTCTTTTTTTTTTTTTTTTTGACTTTTGAGGGCCACACCCACAGCATATGGAGGTTCTCAGGCTGCGGGTCTAATTGGAGCTATAGCTGCCGGCCTACGCCGCAGCTGCAGCAATGCAAGATCCAATCTGTATCTGTGAACTACCACACAGTTCATGGCAACGCCAGATCCTTAATCCACTGAGCAAGGCCAGGGATCCAACCTGCAACCTCATGGTTCCTAGTTGGGTTCATTTCCGCGTGCCACGATAGGAGCTCCCCTTGTCTCATTCTTGATCATAGGTGGAAGGCTTTCAGTCTTTGACCATTGGTACTATGTTAGCTATGGTTTCTTTTTGTTTGTTTGTTTTGTTTTGTTTTTTGTATTTAAAACTTTGTATCTGTTCACCACAATCCATTTAAAAAAGTAGCTCTTTCCCTCGGTTTTTTTTTTTGTTTTTTGTATTTAAAACTTTGTATTTGTTCACCACAATCTATTTAAAAAAGTAGCTCTTTCCCTCTCCTTGTTTTTTGTTTTTTTTTGTATTTAAAACTTTGTATTTGTTCACCACAATCCATTTAAAAAAGTAGCTCTTTCCCTCTCCTTCTCCTTTCCTCTCTGTGTCCACCTAATGAAGGTGTAAGAACAAATTACTGGTCCAGATTTTCATTTCTTGCCAAGTAAATGGTCCTACTAGGACCTCAGAGGTCTTGAAAGTAGCCCTAGACCTGACACATAGGCTATAGTGCCACAAATCACAATGCTACTATTATTACATTGTTATTTACAGTAATAAATGAGATAAAATTAATAATTAACATATCCCACAACACTGGTATATTTTATTGTTTTTTATATGCATGTTTTCACAAAAGTGAGATTGTTTTGTCTGTTGCTTCATTCTTACTTGACGAAATATTGGTGATGTCATTTGACTATATGTATTAGAGGAAGTTTTAAAGTATTTTGTAAGTGTTTGTGAGATGGGTTTGGGATAATATATCATAGTTTTAGAACTTCCATTCTCTTAGATAACAAAAATTTCTACCTGTCGGACTAAGTAGGTAGGGGCCGCCACTGCTGGCTGTAGCCCAGTCAATAAAATCTATTTCTTTCTGTCAACAAGCAGTTATTAAAAATATGAGAGAGAGGGTGGAGTTCCTGTTGTGGCTCAGTGGTTAATGAACTTGACTAGTATCCATGAGGATGCAGGTTTGATTCCGGCCTCGCTCAGTGGGTTAAGGATCCGGTGTTGCTATGAGCTGTGGTGTAGGTCACAGACGTGGCTTGGATCCCACATTGCTGTGGCTTTGGTGTAGGCCAGCAGCTACAACTCCGATTAGACCCTAGCCTGGGAACCTCCATATGCCGAGGGTATGGCCCTAAAAAGACAAAAGACAAAAAAAAAAGAAAGAAAGAAAAAAGGGGGGGTGATTCTTGAGAACCAAGAACTAAACTTGGTAGCTTGAAAGCCAATTTTCATAAACAACCAAATACTAATGAATATCTGAATTATTCTTTTTCCTAACCCTAGACACAGAAGTTAAACTGAAAAGTCAAAGGGAGATATTAAAGATGAAAAAAACAAAGTGTTTCCCTAGTTGCCAATCCAATCCCAGACCGCTCTTCTTTTCCTGATAAGGTTAATAATCTAACTTTCCTTTAATCCCTTTCTTGAGCCATTTTTGCATAAGAGGAAGCTCTGTGATTTGGTGAAATACTGTAACTGCACTGGAAACTTTATACAAGCAGGGGAAACAAGATTAAGCATATTAGGATCCTCTAAAAACGTGGGACAGCACTGGGCTGGTTTATGATAATTGGACTTTAAACACTTTTATACTCTATGATGCTAGAACTTCTCCTTTCACATCTGGATCCCTGTTACACCCTGTCTAAAGGAGACCTGGGGTGTTCCCATTGTGGCATGGCAGAAACGAATCTGACTAGTGTCCCTGAGGTTGTGGGTTCAATCCCGGTCAGTGGGTTGGGGATATGGCTTGGATCCAATGTTGCTGTGGCAGTGGTGTAGGCCGGCAGCTGCAGCTCTGAATCAACCCCTAGCCTGGGAACTTCCATATGCCATTGGAGAGGCCCTTTAAATAAATAAATAAATAAATAAATAAATAAATAAATAAATAAAACAAAGGAGACCAGAAGTCAGGATTTTGCCTCTTCCTGTTCCTGTCAGCATTCCCACAGTAATGGTTCTTCATGACTGGCTAATCCAGGCAGCAACCCCCTCCTCAGAGGTCTGGGTGCCAGCTCTGGGGTTCCGCCTTCAAGTTTCTGGGTTTTAATACTTCCAATCTCCTCCCTTTGTCTCCCCGCCCAAGGGTTAGTCATTGCTCCTTATGTTTACATTTCTGTTTTACCTCATTATTGTCCCTCTGGCATTTAATTTTTTTTTTTAAATTAAAGTATAGTTGCTTTACAGTATTGTTAATTCTGCTATACAGCAAATTGACCCAGTCATACATATGTATACATGCTTTTTTCTCCTATTATTTTCCATCATGTTCTATCCCAAGAGACTGGGTACAGTTGCCTTGCTATATACCAGGACCTTATTGCTTACCCATTCTAAATGTAATAATTTACATCTACTAACCCCAAACTCCCAGTCTGTCCTGCACCCTCTCCCTCCCCCTTGGCAACCACAAGTCTGTTTTCTGTGTCTGTGAATCCATTTCTGTTCTGTAGATAGGTTCATTTGTGCCACATTTTAGATTCCGGATATAAGCGATATCACATGATATTTCTCTTTCTCTTTCTTACTTAGTATGAGAAGCTCTAGTTGTATCCGTGTGTCTGCAAATGGCATTATTTTGCTCTTTTTTATGGCTAAGTAGTATTCCATTATGGGAATGTACCACATCTTCCCCTGGCATTTTTGTACTAACTTTAGGCATTGTCTGTTCTTCCCTCTCTAGCTGCTTTAGATGTAAAGTTAAGTTGTTTATTTGAGCTTTTTCTTGTTTTTGGAGGTAGGCTTGTATTGCTATAAACTTTCCTCTTAGAACTGCTTTTGCTGCATCCCAGAGGTTTTGGAGTGTTGTATCTTTTTTTTTTGGTTGTGTTTTTTTTTGCCTTTTTTAGGGCCGCGCTTGCGGCATATGGAGGTTCCCAGGCTAGGGGTCTAATTGGAGCTATAGCCACTGGCCTACGCCACAGCCACAGCAACGCGGGATCCGAGCCACGTCTGCAACCTACACCACAGCTCATGGGAACGCCGGATCCTTAATCCACTGAGCAAGGCCAGGGATCGAACCCACAACCTTATGGTTCCTAGTCGGATTCGTTAACCACTGAGCCATGACGGGAACTCCTGGAGTGTTGTATCTTTGTTGTCATTTGCTTTTAGGTATTTAATTTCCTCTTTGATTTCTTCAGTGATCCATTGGTTGTTTAGTAGCATGATGTTTAGTCTCCACGTGTTTGTATTTTTTGCCATTTTTTTCTTGTTGTTGATAATCCAGTTGTATAGCATTGTGGTCAGGAAAGATGCTTGATATGATTTCAATTTTCCTCAAGTTACTGAGGCTTGATTTGTAACCCAGGATGTGATCAATCTTAGAGGATGTTCCATGCCTACTTGAGAAGAATGTGTATTCTGTTGCTTTCGGATGGAATGGCCTATAAATTAAATATCTATTAAGTCCGTCTGATCTAATGCTTCATTCAGGGCCTGTGTTTCCTTATTGATTTTCTGTCTGGATGATCTATCCATTGTTGTAAGTGGGGTGTTAAAGTCTCCCACTATGATTGTGTTATTGTTGATTTCTCCTTTTAAGGTTGTTAGCAGTTGCCTTATATATTGTGGTGATCCTATGTTGGGTGCATAGATATTTAAAATTGTTATGTCTTCTTCTTGGATTGATCCTTTGATCATTATGTAGTGCCCTTCCTTGTCTCTTAGAATGTTCTTCATTTTAAAGTCTATTTTGTCTGATATGAGTATTGCTACTCCGGCTTTCTTTTGATTCCCGTTTGCATGGAATATTTTCTTCCATCCTCTCACTTTCAATTTGTATGTGTCCCTAGAAGTGAAGTGGGTCTCTTGAAGACAGCATATATATAGGTCTTGTTTTTCTATCCATTCGGCTAGTCTATGTCTTTTGGTTGGGGCATTCAGTCCATTAACATTTAAGGTAATTATTGATATGTATGTTCTTATTGCCATTTTATTAACTGTTTGGGGTTTTTGTTGCTCTTTTTTCTTCCCTTATTCTCTTGTTGTCTTCTCTCAGAAGATGACTATCTTTAATGTTGTATTTGAGTTGATTTTTCTTATTTGTTTGTGTATCAATTCTAGATTTTAAGTTTGCAGTTACCCTGAAGTTTTGATATAGGAGTCTATATATAAATGAGATTGTTATAAGTTGTTGGTTTCTTTTCTTTCTTTTTTTTTGCCTTTTTGCCTTTATCTAGAGCTGCACCTGTGGCATATGGAGGTTCCCAGGCTAGGGGTCTAACAGGAGCTGTAGCGGCCGGCCTTCGCCACAGCCACAGGAACGCGGGATCCGAGCCGCGTCTGCAACCTACACCACAGCTCATGGCAACGCCAGACCCTTAACCCATTAAGCAAGGCCAGGGATCGAACCCGCAACCTCACGGTTCTTAGTTGGATTCGTTAACCACTGAGCCACGAAGGGAACTACAGTTGTTGGTTTCTTAATTGTGAGTGCATCTCCAGTGTCCTGCATTTGTGCTCTCTTCTCACGATTTCTGATTTTGGTAGCGTAATTGTGCATGAATGATTTAGTATCTTTACTGTATATATGACTTTAATGGTGAGCCTTATCATTTGTGGTGTTTTTGTTTCTGGTTGTGGCCTTTTCTTTTCTGCCTAGAGAAGTTCCTTTAGTATTTGTTGTAAAGCTGGTTTAGTGTTGCTGAATTCTCTTAGCTTTTGCTTAACTGTGAAGGTTTTAATCTCTCCTTAATATCTGAATGAGAGCTTTGCTGGGTAAAGTAATCTTGGTTGGAAGTTTTTTCCTTTCATCACATTAAGTATATCATGCCACTCCTTTCTGGCCTGCAGAGTTTCAGTTGAAAAATCTGCTGATAACCTTATTGGGGTTCCCTTGTATGTCATTTGTTTCTTTTCCCTAGTTGCTTTCAATATTTTCTCTTGTCTTTAACTTTGGTCATTTTGATTAATATGTATCTCGGGGTGTTCCTTCTTGGGTTTCTTTTATATGGTAGTAATTGCGCTTCCTGGATTTGACTGAGTGGTTCCTTTCCCATATTAGGGAAGTTTTCGGCTATTATTTCTTTGAATAGTTTTTCTGTCCCCTTCTCTCTCCTCCCTCTGGCACCCCTATAATACAGGTGTTGGTGCGTTTAACATTATCCCAGAGTTCTCTGAGACTCAGCTCACTTCCTTTCAATCTTTTATCTCTTTTCTGTTCTGCTTTAGTGATTTCCACTAATCTGTCCTCCACCTCACTGATTCGTTCTTCTGCCTCCTGTATTCTACTGTTGGCTGCTTCTAATGACATTTTTATTTCAGTTATTGTATTTTGTATCTCTTCTTGTTTAATTTTTACATCTTGTATTTCTTTGCTCAGTGTTTCCCTTAAATTATCAGTCTTTGCCTCCAGTTTATTTCCAATGTCTTGCATCATCTTCAGCATCAACAGTCAAAAGTGTCTTTCTGGGAGGCTGATAATCTCCTCATCACTGAGCTGTTTTTCTGTTCTTTTTTTTCTTTCTCCCTTATCTGAGTTACAGTTTTCTGTCTTTTCATTTTTATAGGTTTTTTGTGTGGTGACCTTTTTGCAGTCAATAGAGTTGTAGCCTCTCTTAGTTCTGGTGTTTGTCTCCCTTGTGGCTGAAGTTGGTATGGAGGGGGGCTTGCTGTAGGCTTGCAGATGGCAGGGACTGGTGCCTGCCCACTGGTAGGTGGGGCTGATTCCTATCCTTCTAATGGGTGGGGCTTTGTCTCTGGGTGAGATTAGAGGCTGGCTGTGTGCCTGAGGGGTCTTTAGGCACCCTGTTTACTGGTGGGTGGGGCCGTGGTCCCACTTGGATTATTGTTTGGCCTGGAGCTTCTCAGGGCTAATGGGAGGGACCAGATTTTCCCAAAAATGGCCACCTCCAGAGAAATTCAGGCTGATGAATATTCCTGAGAGCTTCACCTCCAATGCCCTCCCCCCACAACAAGCCACAGTCACCCCTGTTTTCCCAGGAGATCCTCCAAGAATTGCAGTCAGGTTCCACCCAGAACCTGGAGACTTTGCTTTGCCCTGGGACCCAGTGCACGTGAGAGTCTGTGTGTGCCTTTGAAAAATGGGGTCTCTGTTTCCCCCAGTCCTGTGGAGCTCCTGCACACAAGCCCCGCTGGCCTTCAATGCCAGATGCTCCAGGGGCTCTTTCTCCCTGTGTCAGATCCCTAGGCGTGTGGAGAATAGGGAACCTTCCTGCACTATTGGTGGGAATGTAAGTTGGTACAACCATTATGGAAAACAGCATGGAGGTACTTCAGAAAACTATGCATAGAACTACCATATGACCCAGCAATTCCACTCTTGGGCATATATCCAGATAAAACTTTCCTTGAAAAAGACACATGCACCCGTATATTCATTGCAGCACCATTCACAATGGCCAAGACATTGAAACAACCTAAATGTCTATTGACAGGTGATTGGATTAAGAAGATGTGATATATTGGGGGTTCCCATTGTGGCATAGTGGAAACGAATCTGATTCGGAACCATGAGGTGTGGGTTTGATCCCTGGCCTCTCTCAGTGGGTCAAGGATCTGGTGTTTTCGTTAGCTGTGGTGTAGGTCTCAGACGCAGCTCAGATCTGGTATTGTCGTGGCTGTGGCTGTGGCATAGGCGGGGGGCTGTAGCTCCGATTAGACCCCTAGCCTGGGAACCTCCATATGCCCTGGGCGTGGCTCTGAAAAGACAAAAAGACAAAAAAAAAAAAAAGACGTGATACATATACACAATGGAATGCTACTCAGTCATAAAGAGCAAAATAATGCCATTTGCAGCAGCATGGATGGAACCAGAGACTCTCATACTAAGTAAAGTTAGAAAGAGACGGATACCATATGATTTCACTTATATCTGGAATCTAATATATGGCACAAATGAACCTTTCCACAGAAAAGAAAATCATGGACATGGAGAGGAGACTTGTAAAGGTTGTGGGGATGAAGGGGGAGGGAGTGGGAGGGACTTGGAATTTGGGGTTAATAGTTGCAAATTGTTACCTTTGGAATGGATAAGCAGTGGGATCCTGTTGTATAAGCACTGGGAACTGTGTCTGGTCACTTGTGATGGAGCATGATAATGTGAGAAAAAAGAATGTATACATGTATGTGTGACTGGGTCTCCTCTCTTTGCAGTAGAAAATTGACAGAACACTGTAAATGAGCTATAATAGAAAGAATAAAAATCATTAAAAAAAAAAAAAGGAAACCAGTGGAGAAGAAAGGGTTGAAAATTCAAGGAATAAGAAGAGATATTTGATAGAGTAAATTATGAAACCCAGTGAAGAGGTAATAATAGCCACATAGCTGATTGGGAGGGGCTTTTCCTTTGAGGAGAAAGGAGGTTAAAGTGGTTATGGATATAAATTACTGATCTCAGTGTAATGGTTTTACTGTGATTTCTTTATGATTTTCTTAGGAAGATTGGTAATATCCATGGTATAATGGGTATAGGATAAAATTTTGATGGTATCCATGTCAGTTGAAGGGAAACCAACCCCAGAGACTTAGCTTGTGTTCCAGCCCTCACTGTACCCTGTGTTAGGCATCCTTTAAAGGTCATTTGTTCACACCCTCATCCCCAAACCTCCCACCGTATAGTTGTAATTAAAAGAATGTATATCTGGAGTTGGGTTACTGCTGTGTTGCAGGTTTGATCCCTGGCCCAGGACCTTCTGCATGCTGCTGGCAAAGCCAAAAAAAAAAAAAAGGAAAAAAAGGAAAAAAAAAGACAGGGCATAAATTGTTGAAACGTTGTTCCTCGTGATTCATGAGCATAACTTAAAATGAGGACTTAGATGATTAGATGCGCTCAGGTTGCAGGTGGCTCTTTCATATAAATTCTCTGATCCAGGTTTGCTTGAGTATGTGGTTGTTTTTTAGCTAATCATGATGGTAAATGTTTCTCTCCAGATCAAATGATTGTTAATATCTAGTGACTTGAATGTTTTGGCTTTTTCTCCCCACTTTCTCCCCAATTAAGAATAGTAGTGGGATTTTTTTTTTTCTTTTTAGGGCCACACCTGTGGCATACTACTAGTGGGAGTTCCCGCTATGGCTCAGTGAGTTGAGAACCTGACCAGCGATACATGAAATTGTGGGTTCGATCTCTGCCCTCACTCAGTGGGTTAAGGATCTGGTGTTGCCCTGAGCTGTGGTGTAGGTCTCAGACACCGCTTAGATCTGCATGACTGTGACTGTGGCGTAGGCTGCCCACTGCAGCTCCGATTTGAACCCTAGACTGAGAATTTCCATATGTCACAGGTGCAGCCCTAAAAAGAAAAGAAAGAAAGAAAAAAAAGAATACTGGTGAAATTTGGAAAACCTGTTAGCCCCTATAAAGATATGTACCCATGGCATTAAACTAAATGTGAAACCGAGTTGTCAAACTTTTGACCTTTTTGATTGTTTTGTAAATGAGATGAAATATTTATAGAGATATTTTCTTTTTTTCTGGCAAATTAAGTTAAAATATGTAAGATCTGGGGTTCCCATTGTGGCTCGGTGGTAACGAACCCAACTGGTATTCATGAGGATGTGGGTTCAGTCCCTGACCTTGCAGATGTGGCTCGGATCTGGCGTTGATATGGCTGTGGTGTAGGCCGGCAGCTGTAGCCTTAACCCCTGGGCCACGAGGCCCTCTATTGATGGACATTTGGATTCTTTCCAATATTGTGCTATTACAAGAGTGCTTTGGTAAATAATGTTATACATATATTGTCACAAATTTGTGGAGGTGTATTTTCAAGTAGATCCTAGAAAGGAATTACTGGGTTAAAAGATATGTGCATATTTTTGTTGTATGTTACCACATTTCACTCCATCGTGATTGTGTCATTTTATACTCCCATCATCAGTGTATATGAATGATTGTTTCCTCGCAGTCCCATCAAAAAAATGTGCGTTCAGATTTTTGAATTTTTGTCAGTCTCACAGAGAAATGGTATTCAGTAATCTTAATGAAGTAAAGTATTTCTTCATGTTTTTCTTTTGTGAACGGTTAATGTGTTTTGATATTAACTGTTTGTTAACTTTTTTTTTTTTTTGGCTGCCCTGTGGCATATGGAGTTCCCGGGCCAGGGATCAGATTTTGAGCTGCAGTTGCAACTGTGAAACATTGATTATATTCTCTGTGCTGTATGTTGCAGCTTTGTAACTTCTGATAAGTAGTTTGTACTTCTTAATCCCTTTTACCAATTTTGTCCCGCCCATCTCTCTACCCTTATAATTTGTCTTTTAACTTGGATTATTGTATTTTTTGTTATGTAAAGATTATTTTATGAAATTTATTTTCTTACTCTCTTCTTTGATTGCCTCTAGATTTTGAGTCATAGTTATGCTTTTCCCACTGCTAAGTTTTTTTTATTTTTAGTACTAGTATGGTTTTATTCATTATATCTGTGATCCACTGGGAGCCCTTTCTGGTGAATAGTGTGAAGTACAGATAAGAGTTTTATTTTCCCTCCTCCGCCATAGCAATTAGCTTATTCAGGCATTGCTTATTAAGTTAAAAAGTCCACTTTTTCCCTCAGTGTATTTTTTCTTTTTTTTTGTCTTTTTAGGGCTGTACCTGTGGCATGTGGAGGTTCCAAGGCTAGGGGTCTAATAGGAGGTGTTGCTGCTGGCCTACACCAAAGTCACAGCAACGCCAGATCTGAGCCGCATCTGCAACCTAAACTACAGCTCACGGCAACGCCAGATCCTTAACCCACTGAGCGATGTCAGGGATTGAATCCGCAGCCTCGTGGTTCCTATTCGGATTCATTTCCCCTGAGCCATGACGGGAACTATACGAGATTTCTTTTCTTTTTCTTTCTTTCCATTTTTTTTTTTGCTTTTTAGGGCCACACCCACGGCATATGGAGATTCCCAGGCTGGGGGTCAAATCGGAGCTACAGCTGCCAGCCTACACCATAGCCACAGCAACATCAGATCTGAGCCGCATCTGTGACCTATACCATAGCTTATGGCAACACCAGATCCTCAACCCACTGAGCAAGGCCAGGGATTGAACCCGCAGCCTCATGGTTCCTAGTCTGATTTGTTTC
The DNA here is from genome assembly GCA_004024745.2 of Catagonus wagneri. Taxonomy (NCBI): domain Eukaryota; kingdom Metazoa; phylum Chordata; class Mammalia; order Artiodactyla; family Tayassuidae; genus Catagonus; species Catagonus wagneri. The sequence goes on from PVHT021183526.1 coordinate 406,828, forward strand.
CACTGCGCCACTACAGGAACTCCTATATATGAGATTTCTTTTGTTCCTTCTGTTTACTCATTTGCTAATGCTATTGTGATTTAAGTATGAAGGCTTTATACTCTTTTTTAATGTTTAGTTGGGCTTTAACAGCTTCATTGAACTATAATTCACATATCATATACTTTGCTCATATAAAGTGTACATTTAAATAAAATGGTCTTTAGTATATTCACAGAGTTGTGTAGCCAGAGTCCAGTTTAGAACATTTTCATCACCCTAAAAGGAAACCTCATATTCTCAGTAGTCACTCTTCAGTACCCTTTCCTACTCCCTATCCCTAGGCAACCACTAATTTACTTTCTGTTTCTATAGATATGTCTGTTCTGGACATTAGTGTAAATGGAATCCTACTATATGTGATGTTTTTGTCTGGTTCTTTTCACTTAATATGTTTATAAGTTTCATCCATGTTGTACCATATATCAGTACTTTCTTTTTATTGATCCATGGTATTCTGTTACATGGCTGTACAACATTTTGTGTATCCATTCATTAGTTGATGGACCTTGGATTGTTTTACTTTTTGGCTCTTAGGGATAATGCTTTTATGAACATTTGTGTACCAGTGTTTGTGTAGATGTATGTTTTTATTTCTCGGGTATATACCTAGGAGTAGAATTGCTGGGTCACATGGAGACCCTGTATATCCTTTTGAGGAACTGTCAAACTGTTTTCCAAAGTGGTTAATTTCCACCAGCAATGGATGGGGATTCCAATTTTTCTACAACTTCACCAACTCTTATTATAGCCTTTTTTTTCATTCTAGCCATCTCCACGAACGTGAAGTGATTTGTACCTTCACACTCATTGTGGTTTATTTCTCAGTTCCCTAATGGCTAGTAGTATGTTGAACATCTTTTCGTGTGCTTTTGGCCATTTGTATATCTTCTTTGGACAAATATCTATTTAGATTTTTTTGCCTATTAAAAATTTTTTTTTATTTAAAATAATTTACTGCTACAGAAGAATTGTAAAAATAGTACAGAGAATTCCCATATATCTTTTACTAGTCCTGTACTAATTTTTAAATTGGGTTATTTGGAGTTCCCATTGTGGCTCCCCTGGTTAAGGACCCAGCGTTGTCTCTGTGGGATGCAGGTTCTATCCCTTGTGGGATAAGGACGGTGCTCGGTGGGTTAAGGACGGTGTTCCTGCAAGTTGCAGTGTAGGTCACAGATGTGGCTTGAATCTGGTGTTGCTGTGGATGTGGCATAGGCCGGCAGCTGCAGCTCCAGTTTGACCCCAGCCTTGGAACTTCCATATGCTACAGGTGCGACTGTAAAAAGAAAAAAAAAAGTGCTATTTCTTTTATGTTGATTTGTAAGAGTTCTTGATGTATTTTGGAAAGAATTTTCTAGTTAGATATATGATTTGCAAACATTTTCTCAAATTTTATGATTATCCTTTCACTTTCTTCGTGGTACCAATTGTAGCATGGAATTTTTTATTTATTTATTTATTTTTGTCTTTTGTCATTTTAGGGCTGTATCTGTGTCATGTGGAGGTTCCCAGGCCAGGGGTCTAATTGGAGCTACAGCTGCTGGCCTACGCCACAGCCACAGCAACGTGGGATCCGAGCCGTGTCTGCAGCTTACACCGCAGCTCACGGCAACACAGGATCCTTGACCCACTGAGCGAGGCCAGGGATCTAACCCGCAGCCTCCTGGTTCCTAGTCGGATTTGTTTCACTGCACCACGATGAGAACTCTGGAAATTTTTAATTTTAATAAAGTCCTTTTTATCGATTTTTCTTTTGCCACTTGTGCTTTTGGTGTCATCTATGAGAAGGCGTAGTCTAATGTGAAGTTACAAAGATTTATTCTTATGCTATTCCCTGAGATTTTTATGTGTTAAACTCTTACATTTAAGTGATCCATTTTTTGGTTTTCTGGAGTATAATGTAAGGAGTGGGTCCAACTTTGTTCTTTTGCATTTGGATATCCAGTTGTCCCAGCACTGTTTGTTGAAAAGACTGTTCTTTTCCCATAGATGTATCTTGCCACTCTTGTTGAAATCATGGACTGTAAGTGTATGGGTTTAATTCCAGATTGTCCGTGCTATTCCATTGATCTATATGTTTAACCTTATACTAGTACCACACTCTACTGATGACTAAATTTGTAGTAAGTTGAAGTGTGTGTGTGTGTGTGTGTGTGTATGAGTGAGTCTTCCAACTCTATTCCTTTTTTTTCCAGATTGCTTTGGCCTATACTGGGTGCCTTGCATTTCCATATGAACTTTAGGATCATGCTGCCTGTTTCTACAAAAGGAGGTAGCTAGGTTTTAGATAGTAATTGTGTTGACTCTGTAGATCTGTTTGGAGAATATTGACATCTTAATATTGTCTTTTTATCCATGACCATGAGGTGACTTTTTATTTATTAGCTCACCTCTAATTTCTTTCCTTTTTTACTTTTTAGAGCCATACCTATGGCATATGGAGGTTCTCAGGCTAGGGGCCAAATTGGAGCTGTAGCTGCCAGCGTATGCTACACCACAGCAATGCAGGATCCGAGCCACGTCTGTGAACTACCACAGCTCATGGCAATGCTGGATCCTTAACCCATTGAGCAAGGCCAGGGATCGAACCTGTGTCCTCATTAATGGCTAGTCAGATTCTTTAACCACTGACTGAGCCACTACAGGAACTCCACCTCTAATTTCTTTAAACAGTGTTTATTGTTTTCGTCAAAGGATTTTTTTTTTTGTCTTTTTGTCTTTTTGTCATTTTAGGGCTGCACCCACGGCATGTGGAGGTTCCCAGGCTAGGGGTCTAATCGGAGCTACAGCTGCCGGCCTATACCACAGCCACAGCAACATGGGATCCAAGCCTCGTCTGCAACCTACACCACAGCTCACGGCAACGCCGGATCTTTAACCCACTGAACAAGGCCAGCGATCAAACCCGCAACCTCATGGTTCCTAGTCGGATTCCTTTACACTGTGCCACGATGGGAGCTCAAAGGATTTTTAAATGTAAATTTTTGACAGGGGTTATGAAGGTATATTTTGTGAAAACTTCTAAGTACTTGATAAAACTTCTAAGAATTGACCTGAGGATATTCGTGGTGTTGCCTCTTTTCTGTTTCATATGTTTCTTGAAATAAGCAATAAAGAATTAAGTGTGGGAGTTCCCGTGGTGGCACAGTGGTTAACAAATCAGACTAGGAACCATGAGGTTGTGGGTTTTGTTTTCTGGCTTTGCTCAGTGAGTTAATGATCCGGCGTTGTGGTGTAGGTCGCAGACGTGGCTCGGATCCCGCGTTGCTGTGTCTCTGGTGTAGGCCAACAGCTGTAGCTCCAATTACACCCCTAGTCTGGGACTCTCCACATGCCACGAGTGCGGCCCTAAAAAGCAAACAACAACAACAACAAAATTAAGTGTTTTTTTTTTTTTTTCTGGCTACGCTCATAGGATATGGAAGATCCCTGGGCCAGGGATTAAACCCACCACAGCAGTGACCTATGCCTTTGCAGTGACAACACCGGATCCTTAGCCTGCTGCACCGCAAGAGAACTCCACAATTAAGTTGTTTGATCCTAGTTATTCTTCTAAAATTGTATTGTAGCTGTTAAAACATAGTAGTTAAGAGATTTATAATTCCCAAAGTAAATTTAGTTTTGGTTTGCAGTTAAGATCTGAGAAACAATAGGGGAGACCAAAAAAATTTTCTTTTGTTCTAAAGCAGAAAACCAGCCTTAACCTGAAATGTGTTTACTTATCTATTTATTTCTCCCTGCCATACAGAGTTTTATATGATGGGAAAGAAAGGCTTATTCCAGGATGTGAAGTGATCCAAGCCACACCTTATGGTCGCTGTGCCAATGTCAACAATAGTTCAACTACTTCACAAAGAATCTTTATAACTTATCGAAGAGCTCCTCTAATTCGACCCCAGAATTCCTTGGCTGTAACTGATATCTGTGTTATTGTGACCAGTAAAGGAGAAAGCCCTCCTCATACTTTCTGCAAAGTTGACAAAAACTTAAATTGTGGAATGGTAAGAATAAAGTTTCATTTTATCACAGGTTCAGCCCTAAAAAGCAAAAAAAGGTTTCATTTTAAATATTCATATGAAAGTTAAAAATATTTTGACTTTATTATTATTGGGCTTATTTATTCTGCTTAGAATTTCATGGTTGTCATTATTTTTATGGCTCATAAATAATTAAACGATCCTTAACTCTCGATATTTTAGAATAATTTCATCCAGAAAATAGATACCTAAGCCAGGAATGATTTTTTTTTTTTTGCATATACTAATACTGCCTATGTTACACTAATATAGAGGTTTTATTAACTTATGGCTTTCAGTGGTGTCAGGGACAATTGAATGGGTATTGGATTGAGACTCCCCTTATATTTATTTATTTTAAATATTGTGGTTTTGCCTATTTATTTTAAAAGGACTCTAATGAAGAAGAAAATCTAACATACATATTTGATCTATAGTTTTATGACACTAAAGTTTACTCTTGGGTTAGGATTGTTTTGAAAATATCTTAAACTAATAATAGCTTAAATGAGGTATAGGCAGAGAAGACCCATGCACCCAAGGCTATTAATCAAGACAGGTTTGCCTCTGGAGGTAATGACTTCATGGTACCTAGTGATCCCAGTCTTCCTTAGTGTGGGCCACAGCACCCATTCCATTTTGTGTTGTTATCTTTCAAATAGAAGCAGCCTCGGTTGATTACAGAATTCTCAACTTTGCATTAGTTTAGTTTTTGTGGCAATGGTTTTTTACTCTTTTTTTTTTAGTGTTCTCGTCATGTTTTACTATATTTTATACTATATAGTCTATTTGATAAGTGTTTTAAATAAATAGACTTCCTTGAATAAATAATCAAAATCTTTAGCAGACATTACACTAAATCAATTTATTTTCATTCTTTTGTCTTTTTTAAACCTGATTTATATTTTACAGTGGGGTTCCAGTGTGTTTCTGTGTTATAAGAAGTCTGTGCCAGCTTCTAATGCAATAGCATATAAAGCTGGTAAGTAAATGTAGAAAAAAAAAGTCTCTATTATTATTGGAACTGTTGTACATTAACTATTGATTAGAAGAGACAGTGTACATTCCTTTATGCAGTTTGTGGAATTTGTCTATTCATACATTGAATTAGCTATAACTTGAGCATGTAAAGGCATACGTTTTCTGAAATATATAACATACTATAAGATATATTAACAGTACCCGCCACCAACAAAAATACACTGTTAATTAAATAGAAAATTTTATCTCAAGCAAGCATTTGTGGAATAAACATTCAAGCTTTTAGTCTATACTAATAGATTTAACAATTGAATGGAAAACTGCTTACTCTCTGACCTTTTATATTTTGGCAATCAGAAAGGTGTCAAACTACATCTTTACTTCTTATATTTCCTTCTCTTATCTCTGTGTGTCTGATTTGAAACCACATTACTTGCCATGAAAGGTGGACTTGCTTCCTTTCTCCCTTGTTGCAAAGAATCAGCTATATGGAGGAGAGGAGGGCCTGAGAACCTTTTCTGCCATGAAGTGTTTGAGAAATCTATCGCCACATTCTTACTGCACAGTAAAGTGTCAAGGGCTGTAAAGATTTAAGTGTGACCTCTTCATCCCACTGGTATGGTGGGATAAAAACTGAAAATACAGGTACGCTCCAGCTGTAAATAGAAGAGATACTGGAATACCTCTTTGTGAAAAGAAGCAGTGTCGATTACTTTTTATCATGTGCAACTTTTTGGAATAAAGTTCACTTCAGGGAAGTCAGGCAAATCCGTGTCTGAGAAATCTTAATTGTCCTCATAAAGACATTCATATTAATGAATCAGACTAATTTATAATTAAACAGCAGTGGCCATAACTAATAGTTATAAATTTCAGTATCACTTTAAAATTAAACTGTTGGAGTTCCTGCTGTGGCTCAACGGGATTGGTGGCGTCTTGGGAGCCCTGGGACGCATGTTCCATCCCTGGCCTGGCACAGTGGGTTAAGGATCCTGCGTTGCCATACCTGCAGCTTAGGTTGCAACTGCGGTTTGGATTGGATCCCTGGCCTGGGAATTCCGTGTGCTGTGGGGCGGCCAAATATGGAAGAAAAATGTAATACTGTTAATATTGCCGTAATGTGTTGATTATATGTGATTTCCTTAATTTTTTTTTCTTTTGTTGTTTTAGGGCTGCACCTGCGTCATGTGGAGGGTCCCAAGCTACGGGTCTAATCGGAGCTACAGCTGCTGGCCTACACCACAGCCACAGCAACTCGGTATCTGAGCTGCGTCTGCAACCTACAACCTACACCACAGATCACGGTAACGCTAGATTCTTAACCTACTGAGTGAGGCCGAGGATCCAACCTGCAACCTCATGGTTCCTTGTCAGATTCATTTCCTCTGAGCCATGGTGGGAACTCCTGATATCCTTAATTTTTTTTTGGATGGGGGAGAAAATATCACTGAAATAAAACTTACAAAAAGAAGTTTCGTGGCAGTATTCAAGCATTTGATATAGGACACATATTTTGGAATACAGAGGTTAGAGACTGATTTTGGGCTCAAAATTCTGCTGTTGATTTTTCAAGTGTTTAACCTAGAGGTGGTCTGTATATTAGAGACATCAGAGGCTAATGAATGAATTGATACCATGTATCTACTTTATTAAGAAGGGGCTTTGTTAAGCTTCTCAAAGTGCAGGCTGCTCCTACATCCTTGATTTCGCAAACTATTTTTAGTCACACGAGGTTGTCTCATTTACTTTTCATGTTGCATGCCTTTTACACTGCTTCTCTCTAAAGATGAGTTTAGGGGCTTTGATAATTTCTGTTGCTTTGGCATTGTATCATAACACTTGTCCCTTCCCTGAGCTTTTTTTTTTTAATGGAAGATTAATTGAAATAGTTGGTAAATTTTCTTTTATGATTCTTATATTCTCTAAGATGTTGGCAGTATGTAAGGAAAATACATTGATTGATGGTCTTATTGAATAGAGTTTTAACTGGTATATTTAATATATTTTAATGTTACAGTGGGCCGTAAGTCCATGGGTTAAAAATAAATGGAATATTTATTAATTTAATTTCTTATAGGGCAAGAAAAAATTGATTTTGAAATTTCACACAAATATTTCCGTAAAATTTGCCATTAAAATATCATATTAATGTGTATCATATGTAATTTATGGAAAAGTAACTATTAAAAAAATTTATCATTATCTCCTTTATCCACAAGGTTTAATTTTTAGATATCCAGAAGAGGACTATGAGTCATTTCCACTCTCAGAATCTGTACCTCTCTTCTGCCTTCCAATGGGAGCTACTATTGAATGTTGGGATCCTCAAAGCAAATACCCACTTCCAGTTTTTTCAACCTTTGTCTTAACAGGCTCTTCTGCTGAAAAGGTATATTTTTTCCTCTTTTATTAAACTTATTTTGTCCATGTTTTTATCCCATAAAATGATTAATATGAAAAGTTTTATTTGAGTGTTAGGATTATTTGGACACAGTACATTTTGGTTTACACTTGTATTGTAATGCCCAAAGTGACATGTCAGCATGAAAATTGGTATCAGTATGCTCATAGCCCTGGAGTATCTATAGGAGCAAATATTAAGTCTCTGGAGAGACAGCCCCCCAAAACCCAGTCTTAAGATGAGATTCTGATAAAATTTAGGAGACACAGCTAACACCGGAAGAATCAACAGGAAACAGTACAGAGTGGATTAGACCCGTAAGGTATTGAAATGATAGAATGACAGTATCAGAAATATTATAAATTAAATATATAATTGAAATGATTCAAGACATAATAGAGAGGCTCAAAATATCAAGGAAAGAATAGGATAACTTGAAAAATAAATAAACATGTTGGAAAAGAATCAAATATGGTCCTTTAAATTTTAACAACATGTAAGACATACACGAAGGAAGAGTTAATGAAATGGAACATAGGTTACCTCAAATGTGGCACAGAAAGACATAAATCATGGAGTTCCTGTCGTGGCTCAGTGGGTTAACGATCCAGCGTTGCCGAGAGCTGTGGTGTAGGTTGCAGACGCGGCTCAGATCTGGCATTGCTGTGGCTCTGGCGTAGGCCGGCAGCAACAGCTCCGATTAGACCCCTAGCCTGGGAACCTCCACATGCTGCAGGTGCAGTCCTAAAAAGACAAAAAAAAAAGGCAATAACGTCAGTCTTCAACCACTAGGCCACAAAGGAATTCCCACTCGGACTCCAATTTTAACATATTATTTGTCTTCTGACCTCATTGTTGTTGAGAAATTAGTCATCAATTAATGGCTATTCCTTTGAAAGTGAACGTCTTTTCTTTCGGGTTGTTTTTTTGTCTTGGTGTTCCACAACTTTACTAAAGTATGAAAGAAGTGATTTTTTATTTTTTGGGTTTTTTTTCTGCTGAAAGTTCAGAGTATGTCTTTAACCTGGAAAATCAAATTTTCAACTCTGAAATACTTGCAACCGAACATTAGCTCGCTCTTTCTTTTTTTTCTGCTTTTTAGGGTCACACCCATGGCATATGGAAGTTCCCAGGCTACAGGAACAATCGGAGCAGTAGTACGCCACAGCCACAGCAATGCCAGATCTGAGCTGCATCTGCAACCTACACCACAGCTCACGGCAACGCCAGATCCCTAACGCACTAAGCGAGGCCAGGGATCAAAGCTGCATCCTCTTGGATACTAGTCAGATTTGTTTCTGCTTCGCCACAATGGGAACTCCTCAAATGTTAGCATTTAAAATGCTGTCTCTCCCTTTTCTAGTCTCTCCTGGGATTCATTAAGTATCTTTTGGTCCTTTTGATTCTATACTCCATATTTTTAAATTCCTTTTATGATTTATGTCTTTTTTTTTTTTTTTTAATCTTTTTGCCTTTTCTAGGGCTGCACTCTCAGCATATGGAGGTTCCTGGGTTAGGGGTCTAATCAGATCTGTAGACGCTGGCCTACGCCACAGCCACAGCAACGCGGGATCCAAGGTGCGTCTGAATCCTACACCACAGCTCACGGCAATGCCAGATCCTTAACCTGCTAAGCGAGGCCAGGGATCGAACCCACAACCTCATGGTTCGTAGTCGGATTTGTTTCTGCTGCGCCACAATGGAAACTCCTTGACATTATTGCTTTGACTCAGGTTCTTTCCCTAGCCTGGAAACCTCTGCATGTCACAGGTGCAGCCCCCCACCCCACCCCCCGCCAAAAAGGAGTAATTAAAGTTTTTTTTTTTAAGATTGTTTCAACAGAAAACACTAACTATAAAGGAAAAGATAAACAATAGTATCTCACTGGAGTTAAGAACATCTCTTCATTCAGAGATACCATTAAGAAGGTGAAAAAGCAGGCCCCAAACTGGGAGAAAGTAATGTGATACTACATATATTCCGCAAGGGCCTTGTATTCAGAATATTTAAAGAACTTAAATTATCAGCTAGGAAAAGAACTCTGTGGATGAACAGTTATTCTCCTAAGCATATGCCAAGACAAATGAGTGTATATGTCCTCCGAAAGATATGTATACTTATATATTTTTATTTGTAATAACCAAAAATTCAAAACATGTATAAAGTAATGACATAGAATGATAATGTAAAAAGACCAAAAAAAAAAAAGAGATGAGAAAAATAAACAATATTAGGAAATAAAAAGTAAATAAAACTACAGATCTAGTGGAAATTTAAAAATCGAAAACTGGAGTTTAACAGCGGGTTAAAAACCTCACTAGTATCCGTGAGTATTCGAGTTTGATCACTGGTCTTGCTTGGGAGTTAAGGATCTGGTGTTGCTGTGAGCTGTGCCAGCAGCTGCAGCTCTGATTTGACCCCTAGCCTGAAAACTTCCATATGATGCAGGTGCATCCCTAAAAAAAAAAATTCTTAGGAAATTTGATAGAATGGTCAGGTTTTTTTGAAAAGTATAATTAGCCAAGGTGGACTATTCTGGAGCAAACAAAAATACATCTGGTTCCTCATTCTACAGTTTGCATGTTTACAGCCAGTGTATTAAAGGCAACAAGGAAGGTTAAGTGTCCAGCAGAGTATCTGGAACATAGTAAAACATTCAGTGAATATAGGCTAATATTATATTAACTGGATTACTTACAACTAAGCTAACTCTTTAACTTAGTAATCATTTGTAGGAGTTCCCATCATGGCTCAGCAGGTTAAGAACCTGACATAATGTCTGTGAGGATGCAGGTTTGATCACTGGCCTTCCTCAGTGGGTTAAGGATCTGGTGTTGCCAGAGGCTGCAGCATAGGTCACAGATGTGGCTTGGATCTGGCGTGGCTGTGGCTGTAGCTCCAGTTTAACCCCTAGCCTGGGAACTTCCGTATGCCACGTGTACAGCCATAAAAAGAAAAAAAATATTTGTTTTTTCTCTTGTTGAAAGCAATAAATATAAAATGAATATTTTAAGATCTTCAAACACTTGAGTTAATAATTTACTTACCAGTAGAGAACAACAAAATCTCATCGAGATGCTTTTGTCATAGTTATTAAAAACCCTTGAGATCACTTAGAAATAATTGTACATGAGAGTATTTATATCTAAAAGACAAGGGTTAACGTGATATGTATGTGTATATATATGTGTGTGTGTGTGTGTGTGTGTATACACGCACATATGCTGCAGGTGTAGCTCTAAAAAAAAGCAAACGTAGGAAATTTGATTTCTGAAAAGTATAATTTTGAAAAGTATGTATATGTATATACATATATATGTTAGCTATACACATTCACACATGTACACACACACAATGACTAGTTAAAAGTTTTTTTTATTTTTTTGTCTTTTTGCCTTTCATCTAGAGCCGCACCTGTGGCATATGGAGGTTCCCAGGCTAGGGGTCTAACAGGAGCTGTAGCCGCCGGCCTTCGCCACAGCCACAGCAACGTGGGATCTGAGCTGCGTCTGCAGCCTACACCACAGCTCATGGTAACGCTGGATCCTTAACCCACTGAGAAAGGCCAGCGATTGAATCTGCAACCTCATGGTTCCTAGTCGGATTCGTTAACCACTGAGCCACGAAGGGAACTCCTGACTAGTTAAAAGTTTTATGTGAGTTCCGTGGTGACCAGTGGGTTAAGGATCCAGTGTTGCCACAAGCTGCAGCGTATGTTGCAAATGTGGCTTGAATCTGGTGTTGCTGTGACAGAGGCTGGAAGCTGCAGCTCTGATTTAACCCCCAGCCCAGGATCCATTTGCCGCAGGTCCAGCCCTAAAAAGAAAAAAAAAAATGAAAGAAAATCATTCCTTGTTAGGGAATGTTGAGGGAATATACACGCAGCCCACTATACCCATGGATTTGAAACCTCTTGAATATGGAGGACTGACTGTACTACATCATTTTATATAAAGTATCTGAGCATTCATATATTTTGGTGTTTGCTCAAATATTAAGGCATAACTGTACCACGTATTATTTATCTATTCATCTGTTGATGCACATTTAGGTTGTTTCTGTCTTTTGTTTATTATGAATAATGCTGCTGTGAACATTGGTATACAAGTATTTATTTGAGTTACTGCTTTCAGTTCTTTTGTGTGTATACCTAGGAGTAGAACTGCTGGATCCTATGGTAATTGTTTAACTTTTGGAGGAGCTGCCAAACTGTATTCTACTATAGCTGCACCATTTTATATCCGTATCAGCAATGTTTGAGATTTGGTTTTTTCATTTATCTGTCATATGCGCCCTAAGCAAATATTTCTTTTGGAATTAAGAAAAAAATTAATTTTTAAAAACACTGAAATTTATAATGGAATTCTTTTACTCTGTAGGTATATGGAGCTGCCATCCAGTTTTATGAACCTTATTCTCGAGAACTTCTAACAGAGAAGCAGCTTATGCAGTTGGGCCTATTGACACCTGTGGAGAGAAAAGTGGTCTCTAAATCCATCAATTCAAACAAATGCATTTGTTTACTCTCACACTGGCCTTTCTTTGAAGCTTTTAGAAAATTTCTCATGTTTATCTACAAACTTTCTGTGTCTGGACCACATCCTCTTCCCATTGAAAAGTATGTATAGTGATTTGAGGGATGTCTGGTGGAAAAATTGGGTGTATTTATATGCTTACTTTTTATTGTTTACCTGAGTTTAATTATCAAAATTGAAATGGGGTCATAGTTACCCTGCCTTTTACTTGCTCCCTTCTTCACCTGAATCATTGACTCTGAATTTAAAGTTGAGGAGTGGGCGATATGGATGACCAAATAATGATCTTTTGAGAATTTGGCTGAGGCATAAACTCATTGTATGTGTTCTTCCTATTTATTCTCAAATAACCAAGAGAAAAATAGCTGTAGATACACATACACCCCAGTCATCCAAATGACCATTCCAGGTTAAAACATGTCTAAACTGGTGTAGAAATTTGTAAGGGCGAGTTATTTAAAGTAAGGTTTTGGTTTTAGACTTGATAGAACTGTACATTTCCCCTTTGATTTCAAATTCTCTTCATTATGGAAATGTTTTGTAAGCAAGAAAAATATATGTGGTGCCACTGTGTGTTTAAACCCACATCTTTTCTAGAGTTTCCTTGTAGCTCAGTGGGTTAAGGATCTGTCGTTGTTGCAGTTTGATCCCTGGCCTGGGAAATTCTGCAAGCTACAGGCATGCCCAAAAAATCCTCACATCTTTTCTGACTTCTAGTGGAACGTTGACTTTTGTTTACTATTGTAAATAACTTATGTACCCTACTAACCAGATAAAGAGCTTCATGGAAATGTGTTACACTGTGCTTAAACAGAGAGTTTCCAGAATTTCACATTATAGCAGAAAGAATATCAGTGAGGCATACTTATTAGTGAATAAGAAGGGGCCAGTTACCTGTAGGTTTTAAAGTAATGCTGCTTGAAAATCAACTTTAAGAAATGGTAAAGTACTGTGTATAAACTTAGCAAAATTTGATATGAAAATATGGTTTCAGCTTTCATGTTGTATTATTGGACTCTGTGAAACATTTTAGAAAAGTAATTGTCTTTATTTCAAAATTTTTTTCCAGGCACATTTCACATTTTATGCAAAACATCCCTTTTCCTTCACCACAAAGACCAAGAATCCTGGTACAGGTAATCAAAAAAGAGTATGTTTGAGGGGAGTGTTGCATGTTCTTTCTGGGCATTGCAGTAGGGATTTTATGGCCCTTTGTGTTTGAAGCAGAGCAGTACATGTCCATAAATTCCTTGAATTTCCTGTATTTTATATCTTTAATGAATATCCTTTTGAACTGGTTTTGTGAATTTTGGGTGTGCAGAATTGGAATAATTATAATGCTTGGTTCATGACATCATCATTGGTTCACACATGGCCTTTATTTAGCTGATTTTAAAACATAAAACCTAGAATTATGTTATGGGCTTGTTTTTAATATCGGAATGACTAATAACTATCAAATGTGAAATGGGTTATGGTTGGAGGGCATAAGTGAAGTAGTCTATAATAGTGCTCTTTAAACTGTCAAAGAACCACTTTCTTTTTATTTCCAATTAATGGAAGACCCATATAAGTATACAGCTTGTGACTTAAGCACCTTACCATGTGAGATCAGTATGGATATGAACAGGTCTATACCCTGTCCAAATGCATGAGTTCATTGATAATGTACTAGGATATGAGAGCAATGTCAGATTGCCATAAAGATTTCTAAATGGCTTGCTTTCTATTTATAAAACCAATAACTGTTTGCAGACTGGCACTTTGAGTAGCACTGATTTTTTCTGAGATGGTTAAAGCATTATATGTGTGAGTCAAATATTGTTAATCTTGAGTGTATTTCAGTTCAAAAAGTATTGTATATATTAAGCAGTTGCCAAATACAGAGCAAATACATTTGAGGCTTTAAAAAAGCAATTATTGGAGTTCCCACTATGGTGCAGTGGGTTAAGAATCCAACTGCAGTGGCTTGGGTGGCTGCAGAGGTGAGGGTTCAATCCCCAGCCCAGTGCAGTTGACTAAAGAATCTGTCATCGCCACAGCTGCAGCTCAGATTCAGTCCCTGGCTCAGGAACTTCCATATGCCATGGGTACAGCTGTAAAAAAGTAAAAATAAATGAAAATTTAAAAGCTGTTATTGTATACATTTTAATTTTTAATTATTTTTAACATTTATTTTTTGCTTTTTAGAGCCGTACCTGCAGCATGTGGAGATTCCCAGACTAGGAATTCAATAAGAGATGCAGTTTCCGGCCTATGCCATAACCACAGCAATGCAGAATCCAAGCTGTGTCTGCAACTTACACCACAGCTCATGGCAATGCCGGATCATTAACCTACTGAGCGAGGCCAGGGGATCGAACTTACATCTGTGTCGATACTAGTTGGGTTCATTACCACTCAGCCACAACGGCAACTCCTATTCCATAATTTTTAAATAGCTCTGTTTAACCAACTAATCGAATCAAAATTCCGTTGAAATTAACCATTTAATCAAAACTATATCTCTAAGTAAATATAGCAATTTTTTATATTTAAGTACTTGTTTCCAAAACTTGTATTAGTTTGCATATTAAACTATTTTCCATTTTACCTTTGATTTAAATATTTTGGTTTCAAAATTGGCTTGTTTAATTTATCTTTTTTTCTCATTTTTTAAGCTATCTGTCCATGATGCATTAATATTATCACAGCCAGTTTCTACACCTTTACCGCTAAGGTAATTTATGCTATCTAAAATAATATATTTACTCGTTTGGAGCAGAATGCCTTAAAATACTTTAAGGGATAGGATAATAAAGTTGTGTTATTTTTGCAAACTGTATAAGGATAGCATTAATGTTTCTAACTTTGATAGCTGGATTGATGACTATCCAGCACAGCCATCCATCATTTAAAAAATGAAATACTTAAAGAGAGTTGTAAGATTGGACGTGGGAAATACCTTCCCTTCTTTTGAGCTCAGCTCAAATGGTTGTTCTTTAGGAAAATCTTTCCTGATAAATGCCTCTGTTACCAAAGGATGAGTTTGATTCATTCTGTTTTACTGTCTCATTAAATTTGCTACTTTTTTTGGTGATAAATCATGATATGAAATTAATATTATATTTTTAATTTATTAATGTTTAGTAAATAATTTAATAAGCTAATCTTAACACATTTTGGCAAAATAGTTCATAATCAGTCTTTTTTCTCTTTTTCTAGTGGAGCCAACTTTAGCACGTTGTTAATGAATCTGGGTCCTGAGAATTGTGCAACACTACTGCTCTTTGTTTTACTTGAGAGTAAGATTTTGCTGCATTCCCTTAGGCCAGCTGTGTTGACTGGAGTAGCTGAGGCTGTTGTAGCTGTAAGTATAGAACTTTCTTTTTAGAATAGAATTCTTGGCATAATGTTTTTACTCTAAAATATCGAAATTTTATTCTAAAATTTTGTTGAAATTTCCTTCAACGAAAGCAACTTTTGAAATTACCACTAGGGTTTAGCATACATGTAATAGGGTGGCAAAGAGAAATAATAAAGAAAAAAAGGTGATTTATATTTGAGAGAAAATTTCGCCTTCTGATTTTTTATATTTTAGAGTCCTCAGAGAATCTATATGATTACAAAATAATAGAACTTGTGAATGATGATTATCTGGTCAGTTTCAGCTGCCCTAAAGTTTTTTTTTTTTTTTTAGGGCATCACCTGTGGCATATGGAGGTTCCCAGGCTAGGGGTTAAATCAGAGCTGTAGCCGCTGGCCTATGCCACAGCCACAGCAACGCCAGATCCGAGCCATGTCTGTGACCTATACCACAGCTCACCGCAATGCTGGATCCTTAACCCATGAGCAAGGCCAGGGATCGAACCTGTATCCTCATGGATACTAGTCGGGTTCATTAACTGCTGAGCTACCTGGGAGCTCCTGACTTAAAATTTTATGCACATGAATTACGTGACTGATTTTTCCAAACTTTTATTTTTAATCACTGTGAGCCAGGAACATAAAAGAAAATCTAGGTGCTTGTGAGATGCGATAATGTACAAATGCTTGACTATTTTATAAAGCATAAAAAAAAGTTAAATCAGTCCTCCCTTGTTAAAGCCTTTTGTTGGCTTCCCATTGCAATTAGAAAGTTGTGTGATCATGTAGAGCTTTATAGTTCATAGTATAGAATTTTGGATATTCCATTTCTCTAACCCTATTTTCCATTATTTGTTTTTAAGATACTTGACTCTCCTCTCTTCCTTTCCTCATTTTACTCCCCATTTTACTCTAAGGATCTGGGTCTTTTTTTTTTTTTTACTCCTGTGTCCTCAACACTTTTTCACAGTTAGATAACACAGAATTAACCCTTAAAAATACTTGTTAGATCAACAAATGGGATATGTCTCCAGGATCTTCATCTGGTCAGAGAAATGCTGCCAGAACAGTAAGAACCATTTGAGATGGTTTAAGGAGGGGAAGACATCCTAATTATATACTAATTTTACAAATTGCATGTGAAAACAGAAGTTGTTGTAACTTGAAAATATTTGTTAATGAACTGACTAGTTTTAGATAGTTCCCACACAAAAATACTCCTTCCTATAAAACTTTAGTGTTTATCCATGCCCCTTTGTCTGAATATTTGTGGCCCAGTCTCCTGAGACGTGAAATTGGAAATCTTATTAAAGTATGCAGGATTGTGTGAAATTTATATAACTAATGTTGGAAAAACTACCTGAATTGCTTGCAAAACTATGGATAAATGAGGATTTGATAGTAAGACAGTTTACCATTAAAAGAGGAGAAAATTGAAAAGAATGGTGACAGGGTAAAGTTCTCAACAGGAGAATGATTTGAATGTCAAAGAATATTGAAGAGTTAATGGAACCCCATAGGAAAAATTGATGGAAACAATGAGTATTTTTGTAAAACTGACCCTATTCAAGGTGTGATGCAAAATCAGAAGTGAAGACAAGGGTGTCATGTTTTGCTGTTTGATAGTTTTATTCTGAAATTTCTTATGTAGTTGAAGGTATAGTGTACCTTTTGTTGAATGGAAGATAGTTTTCACTAGAGGAAATCTGAAGTCTTTGTGAGTAGTTCTGTCCTTCTGCTCTCTGATCTCTTTTCTACTTCTTTCTCTTCCCTTCCCTCACTCTGCTCCAGCTACACTGGCTTCCTTGCTACTTCTGGAGCCTATTAGGCAGGGCTCACACTTTTTAGGCCTTGCTTTAGCTATTCCTTTTCTTCAAAGCATTCTTCTCCTAGGAGTTTCTGTTGTGGCTCAGTGGTTAACGAATCTGACTAGGAACCATGAGATTGTGGGTTCGATCCCTGGCCTTGCTCAGTGGGTTAAGGATCCGGTGTTGCCGTGAGCTGTGGTGTAGGTTGCAGACATGGCTGTGGCGTAGGCCGGCGGCTACAGCTGTTAGACTCCTAGCCTGGGAACCTCCATATGCCGTGAGTGCGGCCCTAGAAAAGGCAAAAAGACCAAAAAAAAAAAAAAAGCATTCTTCTCCTAGAGATACTAAATCCCTCTCCTCCTCCAGGTTTCATCTCAATGTCACTTTCTCCCCACCCCACCCTCCCCCTTTTTTGGTGTCTTCTTAGGGCCATGCCTGCGGCATATGGAGACTCCCAGACTAGGGGTCGAATTGGAGCTGTACCCTCTGGCCTACACCACAGCCACAGCAACACCAGATTGAAGCCACAGCTCATGGCAATGACAAATCCTTAACCCACTGAGCAAGGCCAGGAATTGAACTTGTGTCCTCATGGATACTAGTCAGATTCCTTTGTGCTGAGTCATCACGGGAACTCCTCTAATCCTCTTTATTTGGCTTTACTTTCTGTCTTTTTTCATAGCACTTAGCACTTTCTCACATGGTATATATTCGTTATTTGTTAAATCTTTTTGTTTCCTGTCCCTTCCTGCTAGACCAAGTGTTGGCTAACTATAGCCTGTGAGTCAAATCCTGGCTGCCACTTTGTAAATAAGTTTTATTGGCACATAGGCCATTTATTTACATATTATCTATGAGTGTTTTCATATATGAAGACAGTTAAGTATTTGTGACAGAGACAAGGTAGCTTGTAAGGAATAAAATATTTCTTATATTTTACAGAAAAAAGTTTGTTGACTCTTTCACTACACTATAAACATGAGCGTTAGAGATCTTTGTCTTATTTATTATTATAGCCCCATCATCTAGAACAAGTCTTTTTTTTTTTTTTTAAGGGCCGCACTCGCGGCATATGGAAGTTCGCAGGCTGGGGGTCAGATCGGAGCTACAGCTGCTGGCCTACACCACAGCCACAGCAACACCTGATCTGAGCTGCGTCTGTGATCTACACCGTAGCTCACGGGAATGCTGGATCGTTAACCCACTGAGCAAGGCCAGGGATTGAACCCGCAACCTCATGGTTCCTAGTCGGATTCATTAACTGCTGCGCAGTTAATGAACATTTCTTGATGCATATTAAGTGCTCAAATATGACACAAATGAAAAAATGACTAAAGACAGAATTAGTTCATAATATTTCTTAATAGAGTATTATAGTCATTTAGTTTTTGGAATAAAGTTTAAGGTAAAAGAAGCTGGACAACTGCTTTTTAATGATATTCTTCAGTAATATTAGTTAATCACATAATTCTTATTGCAAATTAAAATTTGGTTAATTTTTTAAAACTTTTTTCCCAGATGATCTTCCCATTTCAGTGGCAATGCCCGTATATTCCCCTTTGTCCTCTTTCACTGGCGGCAGTGCTTAGTGCACCTTTACCGTTTATAGTCGGAGTTGACTCAAGGTATTTTGATCTTCATGACCCACCACAGGATGTTGTTTGCATTGACTTGGATACGAACATGTTGTATATGTAAGTTAATTCTTTTTATATTCTCTCCATTTATAGTTTTTGCCACATGTAGTTATGGCTCTTGAAAGCATCCAGAAATATGTTACTTTTCAAAGTTGTTAATAAAACTTTAATGTAATGATTCTCAACCAGGGCAGGTATCCGAATTTTGGAATGCTGTGTGATTTGAAAAAGAATGTGTTCAATATTGTAATAGTTTATAATGGATAATAATGTTAACAATAAGGAGGTATTTATGTTTATTGAAAGAGAATATGGATTATTATTTTTTTTAAAGGTTACAGGAGTTCTCTTTTAGTGCAGTGGGTTAAGGATCCAGCATTGTCACTGCAGTGGCAAGGTCACTGCATTGGCAAGGGTTCGATCCCTGGCTCAGGAACTTAGACATGCTGCAGGTACAACCAAAAATTAACTAACTAAATAAAAAAAAGTTACACACTGCTTTCCGAGCTCAAGAGATGACGTTATCTAGGTTTAATTCAACATATGTGTGTAGGCTTTTAAAAAATGTTTTTACCTGTTTGAGTTTAGTCACAGTATAGGATAATACTATACCATTGTCAAGATTTGAATTTTATAAAGGTTATAAAGAAATTAATATTAAAAATCAGTTGTAATTTATGTTCGCTATGGTAAATATGTACAACAGTGATGTAACTGAGCATTCAGAGTAGAGTACTGTATTAATAAAAGAAGCCGTTCTTGATGGATTCTTAGGCGCTCCCTCTCCACCCTTCCACCAAAAAAAAAAATTGTGGGAAAGAGCAGTGAGTATTGAAAAATTCCTTAATATTAGTGCCAAATTCTAGGTCCTGGAGTGTTTTATTCCTTACTGTTTGATATTGACTGAAAATGAAAGAGTAAGAATTTGGGATGAGACTTGAATGGTCACAATAGTAGAACTGGTTGGGAAAATAGCCTTAATGAACCAGAAGGATAACTTAAGGAGGAAGGAAACATTTGCTGTAACTTAAAAAATAGTTTGAAATGAATCTATTGTTGTAGTTTGAAAACTGTAATCATGGTAGCTTTTTACTTTATTTGGGTTTTTAATAATTTTAAAAAATTGAGGTGTATTTGATTTGCAGTATTATACTATTTTCAGGTGTATAGCATATGATTTGGTATTATATAGGTTATATTCCAACAAAAGATATTAAAAGATAATAGCTGTAATTCCCTGTGTTACACAATATGTCCTTGCTGCTTATTTATTTTATGCATAATAGTGTGTATCTCTTTTTATGTTTTATTTATTTATTTACTTTAAAAAATTTATTTTTTATTTTTTTGCATTATAGCTGGCTTACAGATTTCTGTCAGATTTTCCAGTTGCACCGCGTGGTGACCCGGTTACATGTACATATATGGATTCGTCACATGTGATTAGATCTGGTTCCCCGTGCTATACAGTTGGATCTCCTTGCTTTTCCATTATTAAAGCACTAGTTATCCTCATTTCCCCCACCCCCACCCCCTTGGCAACCCATGTATCTCTTAATACCACACCCCTGTCGAGCCCCTCCACCTTTCCTTTCTCTACTGGTAACCATTAGTTTTTTCCTGTATGTATGAGTCTGTTTCTGTTTGGCTATATTCATTTTTTTGTTTTATATTTTTAGATTCCATATATAAGTGATATCAAACAGTATTTATTTTCTCTGACTTATTTCACTAAGCATAATATTCTCTAGGTCAATCTATGATGCCACAAATGGCAGCATTTCATTCCTTTTTTATGATTGAATAATATTCTTTTTATGTATGTGTGTCTGTATACATATATTCATATACATACATTCACATGTATTTACTCACACACATATTTATGTATATAGATAGATACCATATCTTTATTTATTCATCTGTTGATGGCCACTTTGCCTCTGTGTCTTAGCAATTGTAAATAGTGCTGCTATGAATAATGGGGTGCGTGTATCTTTTTGAGTTAGTGTTTTCATTTTTTCTGGGTTTATACCCAGGAATGGAATTGCTGCATCATATGGTAATTTGATTTTTTTCATTTTTTAATTTTTTTTACTATTTATTTTTTTGCTTTTTTTAGGGCCGCACCTGCAGCATATGGAGGTTCCCAGGCTAGGGGTCAAATTGGAGCTATAGCTGCCGGCCTGCACCACAGCCAGAGCAGCTCCAGATCTGAGCCGCGTCTGTGGCCTACACCACAGTCCACGGCAACGCCGGATCCTTAACCCACTGAGCAAGGCCAGGGATCGAACCTGCAACATTATGGTTCCTAGTCGGACTCATTAACAGCTGCGCCAAGACGGGAACTCCCTGATTTTTAGGTTTTTTTTTCTGAGGAAGTCCATATTGTTTTCCATAGTATCTGTACCATTTACACTTGCACCAGCATTGTTTAAGGGTTCCTTTTTCTCCACATCCTTGCCAATGTTAATTTGTAGAGTTTCTGATGATAGCCATTCTAACAGGCATGAGGTGATGTCTTGTTGTTTTGCTCTGCATTTCTCTAATATTTAGTGATATTGATCATCTTTTCATGTACCTGTTATCCATCTGTTTGTCATATTTGGAAAAATGTCTGTTGAGATCTTCTGCCTATTTTTTTATTGGATTGTTTGATTTTTTTGATATTGAGTTGTACAAGCTGCTTATGTGTTTTGGGTGATAGCCCCTCGTTGGTTGCATCATTTGCAAATATTTTCTGCTATTTCATAGGTTGTCTTTTCATTTTATGGATGATTTCTTTTGCTATGCAAAAGCTGTTAAGTTTAATTTGGTCCCATTTGTTTACTTTTGCTTTTATTTATTTTGCTTAGGAGATAGATCAAAAAATACCGCTGTGATTTATGTCAGAGTGTCTTGCCTTCTTTTTTTGTGGAGTTTTACTAGTTTTAGGTTGAATTTATTTTTGTATGTGATGTGAAGGAGTGTTCTAATCTCATTATTTTACCTGTAGCTCTCTGGTTTTCCCAGCACTACTTGTTGAAAAAGATTGTCTTTTATCCATTGTATATTCTTGCCTCCTTTGTTGTAGATTGACTGTAGGGGCATGAGTTTATTTCTGGGCTCCCTCTCTCTCTCTCTCTTTTTTTTTTTTTAGGGCTGCACCTGCGGCATATGGAGGTTCCCAAGCTAGGGATCTAATTGGTCTACACCACAGCAATGCAGGATCTGAGCCATGTCTATGACCTACACCACAGCTTATGGCAATGCTGGATCCCTAACCCACTGAGTGAGGCCATTGATCGAACCCACATCCTTATGGATCCTGGTTGGGCATGTTAACCGCTGAACTACGAAGGGAACTCCCTCTGGACTCTCTTTTGACATTGATGTGTCTGTTTTTGTGCCAGTACCATGCTGTTTTGATTACTGTAACTTTGTAGTATAGCCTGAAGACTAGATGGTGATACTACCAGCTTTGTTCTTTTTTCTCAGGATAGCTTGGGCAATTTGGGGTCTTTTGTGGTTCTTTATGAATTTTAGAATTATTTTTTTCTAGTTTTGTGAAAAATGCCCTGGGTATTTTGCTGGAGATTGTGTTAAATCTGTAGATTACTTTGGGTAGTATGGCCATTTTGACAATATTAAATTCTATCTAAGAAGAGTATGGGATATCTTTCCATTTCCTTGTATCATCTTCAGTTTCCTTCATCAGTTCAGGGTATAGATCCTTCACTTTCTTGGTTAAGTTTATTTCTAGGTATTTTATTCTTTTATGATGTAATTTTAAATGGGATTTTAATTTTTTTTACTTTATGATAGTTCATTATTTGTGTATAGAGAAGAAACAGATTTCTGTGTATTCATCTTGTATCCTGCAACCTTACTGAATTCCTTTATTAGTTCTAATAGTTTTTGTGTGGAGACTCAAGTGTCATGTTATCTGTAAATAGTGACAGTTTGACTTCTTCCTTTCCAATTTGGATATCTTCTATATCTTTTTGTCTGATTACTGTGGCTAGGACTTCCAATGCTATGTTAAATAGAAGTGGTAACAGTGGACATCCTTGTCTTGTTCCTTAATTTAATGGGGAAGCTTTCACTTTTCACCTTTGAATATGATGTTAGCTGTGAGTTTGTCATAGATGGTCTTTATTATGTTGAGATATGTTCCCTTTGTACCCACTTTGATGAAAGTTTTTATGATGAGTGGGTGTTGAACTTTGTCAGTTGCTTTTCCAGTGCCTATTGAGATGGTCATGTGGTTTTTGTCTTTACTTTTGTTAATGTGGTATATCACATTGATGGATTTGTGTTATGTTGAACCATCCTTATATCCCTGGAATAAGTCCAACTTGATCTTGGTGTATAATCCTTTTTATGTATTGTTAAATTCAGTTTACTGGTATTTTGATATTTTTGTATCTATATTCATCAAAGATACTAGCCTATGATTTTCTTTTTTTGTAGTGTCTTTGGTTTTGGTATCAGAGTAATGGTAGTCTTGTAAAATGAATTTGAAATGTGTTTCATCCTCTTTAATAATTTGGAATAGCTTTAGCAGGATAGGTATTAGTTTTTCTGTATATGATTGGTAGAATTTCACTGTGAAGCCGTCTGGTCTGGACTGTTATTTGCTGGGAGTCTGTTTTTTAAATTACAGGTAAGTTTCACTGCTAGTAATAGTTCTGTTCCAAGTGTCTACTTGATTCTGTCTCAGCAAGTTGTGTGTTTCTAGAAATTTGTCCATTTCTTCTAGGTTGCCCAATTTGTTGGTGTAAAGTGTTCTTGGTATTCTTACAGTTTTTTGTTTTTCTGTGGTATTTGTTGTTATTTCTCCTCCTTTATTTCTTATTTTGTAAATTTGGGTCGTCTTTGTTGTGAATCTTGGTGAGCCTAGCAAGACATTTGTCAATTTTGTTTATTTTTTCAAAATACTAGCTCTTGGTATTGCTAATCTTTTCTTTTCTTTCTTTCTATGGCTGTGCCTGCAGCATATGGAAGTTCCTGGACTAGGGGTTGAATCGGAGCTGCAGCTGCAGGCCTACGCCACAGCCATGGCAATACCAGATCTGAGCCACATCTGCAATCTCCCCTGCAGTTTGTGGCAGTGCTGGGTCTTTAACCCACTGAGGGAGGCCAGGGGTCGAACCTGCATCCTCAGAGAGACAGTATTGGGTTTCCTAATCTGCTGAGCCACAACAGAAACTTCTCATTGATCTTCATTGTAGTTTTTTACATCTGATTCTTATTTATTTTTCCTCTAATATCTATTATTTCCCTCCTTCACCTGACTTTGGGCTTTGTTCTTCTTTTCCTAATTTTTTTAAGTAGTAGGTTATGTTGTTTATTTGCAATTTTTGTTTCGTGAGGAAGGCCTGTATTGCTATAAATTTACTCTTAGAACTGCTTTTGCTGCATCCTGTACATTTTGGAGTGTAGCATTTCCATTTTCATTTGTCTCAAGGTATTTTTGATTTCCTGTTTGACTTCTTCATTGACTTAGTGGTTTTTTTAGTAGCATGTTGTTTACTTTCCATGTAAACATTTTTTTCCTTTCCTGTTTACTTTCTATAGTGGATTCCTATTTTATAACAATTGTGGTGGGAAAAAATACTTGATGTAATAATTTCTGTCCTTTTAAATTTGTTGAGACTTGCTTTGTGACCAAGTATGTGATCTCTCCTGGAGGTCATTCCACATGCACTTTAAAAGAATGTGTGTTCTGCTGGTTTTGAATGTAGTGTCTTATAGATATCTGTTGTCTGCTGGTCTGTTGTGTCATTTTAGACTGCTTTTGAATTATTTTCATTTATTTATTTATTTATTTATTTATTTAGGTTTTTTTGGGGGGGGGCACAACTGCAGCATGTGGAAATTCTCAGGCTAGGGATCAAACCCTGCCGCAGCAGTGACCTGAGACACTGAACTGACAACACCAGATCCTTAACCCACTGAATCACAAGGAATGCCAAAACTTATACCCTTTTTTTTGCTGTTGTTTTTGTGCATGTGGCATGGAAGTTCGCAGGCCAGGGATTGGACTCACACCACGCAGTGACAATGCTAGATCCTTAACCCGCTGAGCCACCAGGGAACTCCTGATACTACATTACTGACTCTCCATTGATGTAAGTGGGTGTGAAAGTACCCTACTATCATTGTTATTAGTGTTGGTTTCTCCCTTTGTGTGAGATTATTTGCTTTATATATTTAGGTGCTCCTATATTGGGTTCATATATGTTGAGTATAATATCCTTGTCTTGTCTTAATTCTTTATCATCATATAGTGCCCTTCTTTGTCTTTTGTTATGGCCTTTGTTTTAAAGTTTATTTTCTGATAGAAGTATTGCTATTCCTACTTTCTTATCAATTCTATCTTTTCCAATCCTTTTACTTTAAGTCTTTTTGTTTCTTTAGCTCTGAAGTGAGTCTCTTGTGGATTATGTCTAGAAGGGTCTTGTTTTTTAATCCAGTCAGCCACCCTGTGTCTTTTGATTGGAGCATTTATTTATTTATTTTATTATTATTATTATTCATTTATTTATTTATTTGGTCTTTTTGCCTTTATGTAGAGCCACACCCGTGGCATATGGAGGTTCCCAGGCTAGAGGTCTAACAGGAGCTGTAGCTGCCAGCCTTGGCCACAGCCACAGCAACGTGGGATCCGAGCCGCGTCTGCAACCTATACCACAGCTCACGGCAACGCCGGATCCTTAACCCACTGAGCAAGGCCAGGGGTTGAACCCGCAATCTCATGGTTCCTAGTTGGATTCGTTAACCACTGAGCCACGAAGGGAACTCCCTATTTTATTTTTTTATTTATTTATTTTTTGTCTTTTTGCCTTTTTT